>MU151415.1:0-29379 GCA_015584085.1 Macrolepiota fuliginosa MF-IS2
GTCCGGTGGTCGTAGGCTGCACATCTGCGCTAGTAGGTAGGTGGGTTCCAGAAACAATCGGACGCAGGGGTCCTGGTGTTAACATGTCCGTTAGCGTGCCGGATAACCCATTGACAAGTATAACTTGCCAGACTGTTTATTCAGGGTGTCCATATATGTTGTAAGGTCGATTACGATCTCCCAAGCACTGCGTGGTGAATTTTCAAATCGCATGCTTTGCGGCGCACCCCACGGACAAAGAGCGTTCCACTTCTCCTGTATCTCCTTCTTTCGTTGCAAGTGGGTCGATAGACAGGGATGCGCTTGCATTGTCAACACCAATAGCACACCCGCTGGACTTTGGCTTAATTCTTCGAATAAGTTCGCGAGTGATTTCAAATGCCTCAGCGAGACGCCGGAAAACTCGGTTTCTGTTATGGGATGAAGATAAAGGGTGCCGAAGACACTGAACCTCTCCCTCGCCCTTTCAGAAGTAAATATTGATCACGGTCCAGGGATAGGATGATGCTCACACTACTCGAAGCCAGTGCCTAAGCTTGTCCTCGATGATTTGTTCATCAAATTCTGAATCGAAAGCTGGCATATCCAAGAAGACAACCTCCTGGTCCTGGTAGAGATCGGGCCTGGTGCATACAACACATCGCACTATATTGTCGGTCTTCGAAGCCTGATCAACCGACAAGAGATCCTTGTCCGCCGCCTTGTTGATGAACTAGCACTCCGTGAGTTTGGTCTGTGTGCAACGTTGCAGTACCCACAGTGCTTTTTCCTACTCCTGCATTTCCAACGACACTGCACATTTATTAGATGCGGTTATCAGGAGATTATGCAATCACGTACGCAATAAGAATACCATGTCGACTAATGCCATCCGGTATCTCACAGTCAGTGGCTTTATCCCTCATAACAGTCAGAACAGGCTTCAGAAGTATGGGGTGCGTCCAGTGGGCGTGGCCCACGAAGACGGCACATAGCGTCACGCACAACCAGGTCACACAACCAGTATGTGCTCATTCTTCTCTCAGTCGATGGCCGAATTGCCGGCCGGACTGGACCTTGTCCACTCGAGTAACAGGTTGAGGGGCAGCTACTGTTTTCAGATGACGGATAGTCCAGCTACTACCAATTCCTGACACGTTCCTTTTTTGATCCGGCGTGGTGACTCGTCATCACGCTTCTACTGGCTTTCTACCGTTCTTAATATTCATTGCTGGATGGACAGTGCCAGACCTCACTTCAGTTGGGCATGGAGGAACTCGCCAAGAACTTCTTATTGGCGCTATCTGCCCAATTGGGCTTGAAAGCCGCTTATGGTTGAACAATTACTTTTGGTGGTACGTCGTGTTTCTATGGACGATCAATACTTACTGACTCGACCGACAGTGACGTCTCTGCGCAGTTTCGCTAGCCGTAGCTGCTATACCTGAAGAATCACCGCCTATCACCAACGTAACACTGGTATTGAGTGTGCTGGGGACGGCGAAGAGGAAGACGATCTTGAAGGAGAAGTTACATTCAAATGAAGTGCTGGGATCTGCCATCCGTGATTGGGGTTCGTTTCGATAACAGAGGTATGCCTTCTTGAACCTGTCTCCCCTCACTTGCTGATGGACACGTTTTGGTAGGAATATAAACGGAGAGTGAACAGACGGCGACGGATGTTTGCGCGGCTGACGAAACAATCTATTTGGGCCCAACGTCCGCGACACTTGTTACCGGTTTGATCTACTCTGTGAGGGGAAAGATGTTGGAATCCAGCGCTCTGTGGTTACGGACGAAATGTGAGCATCTCCTATTCAAACCCTCAAACAACATGCTCACACAGAATTCCAAACAAGTATCAGTAAACCCATTTCACTCGGAACGGAAATACACCTCCATACCCTGCACCTGGCCCAGAAATGAAAGTTACGTTTCCACCCGAAACGATCCATCCAGAACGCCAGCACGAGCAAAACATACTACATCAAAGGTTCAATTGGCATCATCCCTCGGACGATATATATTCTACTACATCAATGAAGACTCCCCATGCGGCTTGATACCAACACACGGAAGGTGATTGTGACCGGGGCGAGGGATACAACTTGAAGGAGTCTGATTGCCGTTCCAGCTTAACATAGCTGCTGCTGCGTCGACGCAGACCATTTTACCGGGACCGGATAATCCGCGGTGCAACGCAAATTTTGTTTATTAATAATTTAATGGATGGTATGGCCGGCTCCCCATTTATGTGACAGCAGGATTGTACTAACGCGGTCTAACAAGACACTTAGCTGGCGTTTGTGCGTAGACTTATTAGACCCGGAGGTAGTGCGCCGACCACTACGCAAGGACGTGCCCATCATCACAGGAAGACACCTAGACAGAGCCCGGGGCATCGTGCTGGGGCGCTGTTCATCTGTGTTTGCACCGGAGGTTGTACGTGGCAAAACTAGGCACATGCACTGGAGTACTAAAATTGGCCGTGTCTTTCCCCACACAAACAGATATTTAAATGATTTGTGTTCCTGAAGTTAGTGTTTGCGGTGCAGAATGGGGGACTGGGGTGCGGGCCGGTACAGAACAAGGTAGTGGCGGCGACGGTGTCGATTTTAGCGCTGGTATGGCTGGTGTCCGTGTCGTTCTTGTAGGTGATAGCTGAGTGGATGGGATATACTGTAGCTGGAGTTTCTTATTATGGAGTTGTGAGGGAGAATGTGGGGTAGTGATAGAGAAATAAATGTGATATGGTAGTGATTGGATTATCCGAGAAAGGGAGGCATGTGAGAACACATTGAATATTTATGTATTCCTGTGATAGAGACATCTAATCTGCCATGCTGCCTCACTCTGGCCGCGTGCCGCCTGCACTTCCTGCACGCTCACCTCTCAGACCCCGTCCGCTGCCACTGAGTCCACCACCAGAGTCCGTCGACGCCGACAACGACCCCGAGCTCGACACCGGCCACATGACGTTCTCGTCCCTCAACGCTGTCATTTCCTCCGTCGTCGACGCACAGCGTGAAAAGCCCCTGCCAGAGCCCGTCGCGGAGCTTGAACAGCCCAGGGAGGTCTCCTCCTCACTGCCGCTGACGAAGCGCCAACATGCACTGCACGAGCTGCTGTCCTCAGAGCGGGCGTACGCTTCCGATCTCGCCCTCATCCGCGAGGTCCACATTCCCCTAGCACTCGGTACGTATAATTACTCGTAAATTATGCATTTCCTGACTGCCGTGTAGGACACACAGTACCACTTCCGAACCTCCCGATCACACCCCCAAATTCATCCGGCTCGTCGTCTCGCACGCTCTCAACCGCCTCCGACTCATCCCTGACGTCGCTCGGCCCCCCAATGACTCCAGAAGATGTCAAGCTCGTCTTTGGCAACATCTCCGAGATCGCAGTATTCTCGGATTTATTTTGCCAGGCTCTCGAGGAGGCCCTAGGCGCCCTCCTCGACGGCGGCAAGGGCGACGACCACGTCGGTGCCCTATTCCTCTCTATCGTGCGTCTACCAGTACCAAAATAGCTATTTCACATGCCTCATGGAAATAAAACCCACATGGACAGGTCTCCGAACTGGAGCGGCCATACAAGCAGTACATCACGCGCCACGCAACCGCGCTCACCCATCTCCAGCAACTCCCGCAGACACCTGCTATACAAAACTACCTCTTACACACACAATCTATTGCAGCTTCACTCTCGCACGCATGGGACCTCTCATCACTACTCATCAAACCCGTCCAGCGACTACTCAAATATCCCCTCCTTCTCGCCGCCATAATCGATGAGACGCCCGACAACCACCCAGACAAACAGAACCTTCGCGAAGCACGTAAGCAGATGGAAGAGGTCGCACGGAACGTCAATGAAGGCCGGCGCCGGGTCGAAGTTGTGCGCGACGTATTGACATCCAAGAAAAAGGGCCCCGTCAGCGTAACTGTCTCGGCCTCGGTCAATCTCACAAAGATGAAATCCCTCCGTGTCAGCGGTCCATCTACAAAGACGCCCAATGGCTCTCCTTCCGACAAAGTTCCTGACGAAGCCATCCTTGTCGAACGTCTGGAGAAGGAACTCAAAGAGGTCGAAGAATTCTCGCAAAAGTTCGCTAAAAACGTTGTCGAGTGGGCACGTATGACGAGCAACGTCGTAGGGAGTTTACGTGCCTGGGCTCTAGGATTTGCAAAAGTCATCGGTCTCTCAGCAGACCAAGGCTCTGAAGCCTTTGACGCCTTCCTTACCGTCGTCGAGCACGAACTCATGCCCCTCTGCGTCGACCTCGAGGCACTCATCAACGAGCGCGTGCTAAAAGAGCTCGCACATTTGCTAATGACCATGACTCAACCCCTCAAACTCCTTGCATCGATGAATGAACAAGAGCCGTATCACTATCACCTCATGAACATGAATGTTTCCGCCAAAAACAGACCTCCGCCCGCACTCCTCGCAGCATCGACAAACTACCTCGCCCTCCGCGGTCAACTCGCAGCAGAACTCCCAACCTACATGTCTCTCCTACATCGCGGGTTGAAGGTCTTCATACACAGACTCTCAGCAATCCAAATGGAATTCTACTCAAAAGTGCGGGACAAGTGGGTGTATTTATGGGAAATGTTAAGGCTGGAGGAAGAGTTGAATGTTGGTGCAGAGGAGACTGTGAACGTGTGGTTCGGTCGATGGTGTGAGGTTAACGAGATGTTGGGGTCTGTCTCCATTTTGCAGGATCGTGGGTTGCATCACCGGCACCGCAGGGAGTCGAGGACAAAATCGCAGGATCAAGACCGCGAACGCGAGCGAGATCGGGAACTAGAAGACCCAGAAGCAGACGCAGAATATTATACATACCACCACCTCCAAGCCTTCGCGCACCACCACTCCCCGCCTGTCCCTGACCACACCCATCCTCGCCTTCAACCACCCTCCCACAATCACGGCCACGGCCCGGGTTCCCCATCCTCACCCCCATCCACAGAACCACCCAACTCACCCAACTCCTTCGCTACCTCATTTACCAGCTCCCTCTCCGGCGGACAATCAACTGAACGGAGGATTAGAGACAAAGCCTCCGAGCGTTACTACGAGCACAAAGACCCTCCCAAGAAAAAAGCTGTCGCTCAGGCCCAGGCAGCCAATGTCAAGTCCATGTTCGGCGCACTTGAGCCTCTGACATACGTCAGTGCTGCAGGGTTCGTCGCTACGACTGCCCCACCACTCTCCTCTCCTCGCCCTGGCGCTACTGGCTCCGGCACTGGCTCTGGTGGGGGTATGAGCAGCCCGAAAGCCGACTCGCCGAATAGTACACGGGCGAGAGGAAATTCAGATGTATCGAGTTACGGAAGTCCCCCTATGGCACTGTTGTCAGGTGTCGGTCTTGGCCTAGGCGGGACTGGAGTGTTTAGTTCACCTATGAGTGGTGGTGGGGGGTGGAAGAAGAAGAATGTGAGTAAGAAGGGGAGTAATGAGAGTTTGAAGTCAAAGGCAACTGCGGTTGCGGTTGCGAGGAGTCCGCAGATTGCGTCTGCATCTGTATCAACGTCTACTTCTGCAACCATTGTTGCACAACAACCGGCGGCGTCTGACCGAGGACAGGGGCAGGGTACGGGCCGACCACCATACCCCCCACGCAACTCGGCACCACACCCCCAGAGGCGGCGGACGACGGCTGGGATAGAGCCTGCGCCGGAGGATTTGAGGGAGTATGAGATTATGATGATGCGGGAGCAGGAGAGGATGAGGGAGAAGGAGCGAGAGAGGGAGTTTGGGCATGCATCGAGGAGCGGTGGTGGCGGTGGTCATCACCACGGCAATAATGCGAATGCCGGCGCTGGTGGACGCGGTAATGGGACTGTTAATGGAAGTGGAAGTGGAAGTGGACATGCCCATCCGCACTCGTATACACATCAGTATGGGCATGGGCTGCCGAGGACGAAGAGTATGCCCTTGCCTTATCATCCTCAATCCCAGCCACGGGCACAAGGACAGAGACAGGAACAGGATGCATCAAGGAGAGTCGCGGGCGAGTGGTCGGAATATGCAGATGAGGAAGATAGCGAGTTGTTCTATCAACCTTCACCACAGAGGGATCAGTACGAGCGGGAAGAAACCGAATATCGTACTGCCCGGCCGAGAGAGAGGGAACGGAAAGATCCGCCTGGAGGGGGGAGCGGGAGTGGGAGACGGCAGACTCCACACTCGCACTCGCAGTCGGCTCATGGCCGACAGCAGTCTGTGGGAAAAGACGAAGAGAGAAGGAGGCACTCGGCACACAGTACGTACTCGACCAAGTCTCGAGACGACAAACGCGAGCGGGATAAGGACAAAGACCCGTCCTCACGCAAACGCTCGGGGTCAATCAAATCCATAACCTCGTTCTTCACCTCCAATAGGGACAGTCACGACTATTCATCTGCCACCACCGCCCAATCAACACTAGACCACACACAATCTACCTCCCCGCGCGACTCCTGGGCACTCAAGCCCTCAAAGTATACTTGCCAAGTCATTCACCCATGCAAGCCACCCACGACCGGCTCCGTTCCGCTGTCCTACTTCTCCTTCCCGTTCTTCACATTGAAGGAGAGCGAGTATTACGACGTGTTGCAAGAGGCGGGGCATCCGAGTTTGCATCCAAATTTGCCACTGATCGTGGATGAGGGCGAGGATTGTCTGTTACTTTGTAGAGCTTGGGATGGGAGTATTGGATGGGCTCTGGCGAGCTTTTTAGAACCCGTTGGGAGTGTTGAGGGATAGGTTTGCTGTTGGAAGCTAGTGAGTAGTGATGGTGAATGTAGTGGTGGCTCCTGGGGTATAAATGAGGGAGGTGAGGTGGTTATGGGGAAGGTCTAGGGTTTTTTAATTGTCCTCGAAGGGGTTTCTCGATCTGGACATGATCTTTTTGTTTCTGTTTCGCGTTTTTGATGCATCATACGGCGCTATTTCTGGAGGTCAGGGCGAGCGCTTCCTTTTCTTGGTTGACGTCACATCCCTAATCAATACTGCGATTCGCTTGACATTGCTGCCCCCGACTTTGTATACCCTCCTCTGCTTGATGCTTGTCTTGGTTTTTCATTTCTTGGTCACTTCTGTCGGTTCCTGTATCCCTGCTGATTCTTTGTGATGATATCCTGTTTAATATACCTCTACTTTTACCTGTTAGTCTTCTTTTTCTTCTCTGTATACTGTAGCGTAGTGTAGACCTTTCTCGTGAATACGTCATTCCTAGTAGTGTTCCAGTAGTATGACATGATATGTTGATGCATCGTAATACTCGTAAAGCGAAGACAAAACCTATCCAAACAAGACAGACATGTACACGTATATGTAAATGTGTAAATGACCACGTAAAGCAGCTGGAGATATCAAGCCAAGGTGCGGGCAAGGCCTATCGTGTACGCATGCCCGCACCAAATCAACCAAAACCAACCAAGAAATATCAAAGTACACAAAAATCTTTTATCGAGCTTGTTGATCCGACCGCGGGGAAACCTAATCAAAATGTTGGGGCGTAGGCGGCTCGTGTGTACGAGGGTCAACATCCTCCCCGGCCTCGTTCAATGGCCAGAACGTATTCCTAAACAAATTCTTGGGATCATATTCCTTCTTGATCTCGGACAGCCTCTGCCAGTTGTCGCCAAAGGAAGCTTTGGCACGGGATGGAGCCTCATGGCGTCCAAGGAACTAGGTTAAATATGTAAGCACTCCTGCTAGAACAAGGAAATAGGGAAACCAAGAAGCATCCCGGCACAGAGGATGAAGGGTGTAACGTGAGCATAAAAGATGGGGTGACATACGCTAGGCAAGGGACCGCCAACATGCACAGGTTCAAGAGTTCCAGCAATCCACTATGAATGGCCATGCAAGTAAGTGAGCAGCTAGTCTTACGTCTGAAGAAAAGTGATGCACGAACCTCCTCGGCAGACTCAACACATCTATCGTCATCTATGTCCATCTCCCATTGATGAAGTGCTGCGATAGTGAATGCGGCTTCACGTTGAGATTTAGGAATACATGTGTCGTCATAATCTACCATAGCGCCCCCGGCGAGTTCGAACAACCAAGCTGAATGATGACGAATGATGAGGTGCTATATCATTGTGGTAAAGTTGATCACGTACTGCAGCCAACAGGCGTTTCTGAAAATTGTATGACAGTCTCATTGATGATATCATCGGGAAGGGAGGATATTAACGCAGAGCGTATAAACCATTGCCTCCCAGCTTCACAAAGAAACTGATCAGCGGGTGAACAAATACTGATCCCACAAAAAAATCATACCTTTTCCTCGTAGCACCTGGGCGACACTGTCCTGCTGATGTAAGAAACTCTTCTCGTCGACCTCGTTCAACAGACACTTTTCCCCATCCCAAGATGAAATCGCTGCAAGATATTCTTGTCCCTTTTCTCGAGGCCCGACGTAACACATCTGCACCACCATCAAAGAATCTTTACCAGCTGGACCAGCTGTCAAGAGAATGTTAGCGTAAAGTTCACGCGGAGCGCCCTTGACACAGTCGCGGAAGTGCTTGATAAGAGAAGGAGCTGTGGCCTTATTGAATCGACTAGCCGAACACAGTTAGTGTTTAACTCTTTGGGCATAGTATAGGGTTTGACATACTAAATCAAGTTACCAGCGAAAACAACAGGGACAGGGAATGCTTTAGCCTTGTAACGGGTCGCAATTCCGAGTGTAGTACCCGCACCCCGAAGTGCCCACCAGAGATCTAGAACCCAATTAGTGACTCCGATATTACGCCATAGACGGGGACAAGAAGATACCTAGATGATCTTTCTCACTGATGACTACAATCCTCCCATCAGCCAGAACCATTTCGACTTCGACCAGGTTATCCACACTGAGGCCATATAGACGGCTTAGGAAGCCAAATCCTCCGAGAAGCATAACAGAAGCCCCAGTCGGGTGCGCCGCACTAGTGACGAATAAGCTAAGGACACGGAGACCAATAATAGCAGAACTCACAAGGGTATGTGATATGGAATACCAGGAGAACCTTCCGCGGAGGGCGCGAACGGGTGCTTCGCGGTGTAGGTATCAATTTCCTTCTGGCGCATACCGGAACCGAAAGTTACGAAAACATGGGGGTATGGTGCTTCGACCTGAGAGAGCATGTTCATTTGAGCGAGAGCGCCAGACGACTCTGTAAGAAGAGGGTTCGGATTGGCAGTACCCCATACATTGAGCATGGCGTGTGGGTTGTAGAAAGATTGGACTGTGCTTGGGGGCGGGATAGGCGGGAAGTTGGTCGGAGTGTCTAAGTATCCAAAGGGATCCGCGTTAGGCCTCGTCGCCGAGGAAGAGGACTTCGGTGGATCCTGGGAAGGCATGTCATAGTCAAATGGTCCGGGGGACAGGGACGTCGACGTAGCCCTAGTCGAGGGGGAAGACATTGCGTTCGTTGATGCGGTCTCAGAACTAGCGGAGCCCGCTGACGGAAGCGAGACCCCGCCTCCCGAAGATGAAGCAGATAATGCTGGGGCCGGTGGAGGATCCACACGCCTCCTAACACTAGGCGGTGGGCCAGCTTCCAGCAACTCCGAAAGCAAAGGACCGCGTAAGAAACTTGCGACAGCTCTTGAAGCAGCATCATAGTGCCTTAGCTCAGCGTCTTCCTCCCGGCGGCGTTTTCCAGTATTAGTGGCACTATTCCCGACGGGTTTCTTTCCCTTGCTATTGGCAGCGGCAACGTCCTTGAGGCTCGTGAACGATCCATCTTCCTGGGGTGTTTCGATGTCAACTTCGACTAGCTTGCTGAGATCGAGGATGATGTCGCCCCCAATTGCCCAGCCACCGGTACCATACCCACCAGCTTTGACGGATAGAGAGATACTGTGCTTGTTGCAGAACAAAATGACCCTGATTTGAAATTAGCGCCCTATTTCAAATTTGGGCATCAATGACCACTGATTTGGCAACGAGACACGTACTTGCTAACATCCTCGGCATCGAGAGGGCAGACGACTGCCTTGGCTGCGGTGATTACATTACCATTGAAGATGGTCGAATAATCGAGGAAGCTGCGAGCATTGTCTTAGTGGTGGGTGTGGCGCTCAGCTGTATGTGACTCACTTGGGATCGCCCCTGAGGTAAACGGGACCTCTGCAGGCAGCACCCAGCTCCTGGTAGAGCTCATCGGGAAGAGATGTGACAACTATATCAAGGGGAAGTGCGAAAACCATTGAGATGGGTTCAAGACGAAAATTGTATGAGCATATATAAGTGGGTGGATACTTATGTAAATTATGTTCGATCTGACTTCCTGAATCAAGCGCAAATCTATTGGATTTCCTCGTGGTGTGCCGTTCGAGTTCAGGAATCATGAAACGCGGAACTATGTCTTTGAAGCACAATATGGGTGCTCACGGGGGCCTCCTCGGTCATAACTAATTGGCACACAACTACTACATACTAGTGCTCCCTAAGGGACCGGTATGAGATCTCATCCTTTCTCAAACTGGTTTTTGTAGCCTGATGTAAGTGAAAACCGCCATCGTTTTCTTTCCAGAAACGCATTTCCGATCATTTCCTGTCAATGTAACTCAAGCGCCCTGAGCTTCAGCTTCCTGACATACACAAACATTCCCATCCGCATCCCCACTGTTGCTTCTTAGATACTAAATTGGTGTTTTATCGCTTCCTCCTTCCTTGCGCTCAAGAAAACTAATATATTCTGGGCGAACGTGTTTGTACACGGTGGCCGGCGTAAGAACAATGGACAGGAAAAAGGTGTACCTCCGTAAGGCCCGATTCATCTTCCTGTCAAACATATTCCGTCCTACTGGGAGTCAAACATAACCAGATGTTAAAACGGTCCTGGGGGCTGGGTGAACTACTGGGACCTTGTGTCGTTGGTTCTGTCACTACCCGCCAATTCGGAATAAGAAGTGGCGGCGACAACCGCACAACCGCTGCCAAACTAGAGCTAAAGTCAGCTCTTGCACCGATTTCAAGGTTTGCATGAGCTACACCTAGTATATTAAATGAGAGTTTAGTCAATGAAATCATAGCTCATTTCCGCCGGTTGGGGATTAGGGTTGAGCCAGCATCTCGTTTCTTGATGACCTGGGAGAAATCTATCAGAGCGGACCAGTAGAAAGGGGCTAAAGCGGCAACTGGCTGGTTCTATTGCAGTAGAGAAGCCGTTACGCCTTGCCATAAATCTCCTCGAGGCTTAGGAGAGAAGACAATGATAACCGAAATCGATCCCAGAAATAAGTGGTGGTTCATTTCTGTTATACAATCGAGGAACTGCGTACACCATACCCGTATGCGCAACTCTGTACCAAGATGATGGTAAGGAAGAATGATTCCAGTCAGATGGGATAGTTTATAAGTGCCTCAAGTGTACCTCACATCAAGGACAACTGGTTCCGTACAAGTCAACTAGAGGACCCCAGAAAAATTATGTACCCCCAAGCAGCAAGGCCTTACACAAGCTACGACATTATACATGTATTCGACGGGTATAAACCGGTACCAGAGCCGAAAATCCCTACGCCCAACATCCGTAGATTTCGCAGATACGGACGGATACTGCCACTAGGTCAGGTTGAGGGACTGTCAGGGTCGTGTATTCGGTTTCCAGGTTTATTATGTAGTATTGTATCAGCGATTGCAATAGACCATGGAAATCTGACCCCGGACGCATACAAACTCAAACGAAAGAATCCTGGATGCCTTCTATGCTTCAATTGCTGGAGCTACAATTTAATGGAGCTTAACTTCGATCTCTGAGAGTTGGTTCCGGGACGGCTATCTGCAAGAATCCTTCGAAGGGATCCCGTGGAGCTAGCAACACAGAGAAACCTTCGGGACGAGGATGGAGCCATCTCCACCGTTCGATCTTTCGGCATAACACCCCCAGCTCGCAAGCGCTTGTGGAGTAAACAAACCCGGATCATCAGGGGCCGAGGTGCGCCATTTAGTATTAAGGGTCTTTTGCAACACGGGCGCTAGAGGTTTGAGGGAACTAATATGAACGACAATGCAGACGCCCCAGCCGTCCCCCGACGATGCCCTCAGCGTATATCACAGTGGTAAGGCTGCAGCGGAGTCAAATCAAGGAGGCTTGCTTTTGAACGGGTTGTTCGCTCAACAGGCTGACGTGGTGTTGGTCTAGTCAATATTTTAAAGAATCCTGGTCAATACTTAACTGGCTAATTGGCTAGTGCCGGTGCCAGCTATGGCACATTTGGTAGATTAGGATAGGACAGACATGTTTCTTACATCAATGTATCGATACAGCCAATTGAGAAGTCCACAGTGGCCGCCGTATTCTACATTCTACTGTCATAATCTCAACAATGTGCACAGAATCAATCGAGATACAAGATACATTATTTTGTAGAGATTTTACCATACGGCGGTGGGGTTACCTTCTAATATAGCCTATCTCATAAGTCTACTCAGATCAATGTCAACATATCCCCCACCTGCGCCACGAAAGTTTAATATGAAAGAATACAACATAATGCAAAGTTCAGTTGACTCAATACGCGTGAGAACTTTGATCTGATTAAAAATACAAAGTAACGAAAGTACAAAGTAATCAGCACATCAAACACAAGAAGATTTAGGATATACTCACTTCAGTTGACTCGAGATACACACGGGAACTGAAGTGGTGGTACATGTAAGTGTCTACATTATACTACTCATGAAAGACCCCCTTCGAGAGACAATAATATCTACATGAAGATACAAAGACAAAGGGAATTCCTCGAGGTCCCTGTCGATCCATGCGCTACCTATACAGCTCTTAGCGCCGGCACGGGTTTGTCATTCCGACATAATAATACGGTTACACGATCGTCAACATGAGCCTTTGTAACGACTTTCGCTACTCGTCGCCGCCTTCCATTATGCACCATTGGCTTTAGATTCTTCGAAAACTTCTGGAGACTGCAAAAATACTTGTGTTCAATCAAGAAGTATGAGCCATTTTGCCCTTTTGATCAGCATTTACCTTTGAGGTGAGGTGATCTCTAGTGTCATGGCCGTGTACACGGGGACGTTAGCCCCTAAAGATATCCTCGCCAGCAGACCGGCCCATGATGGCTAATTAGTGACTAATCAATGCTGAATTAACTAGTCAAACGTGATTAGTTGACTAGCCACTTCCCTAGTTAAATCTAGCTATCGACACCCGAAACCGCCCCAGCGCCCGTGTTGCCATGGGCTGCTTATTTAGCTATTGCCTTTCTGACTCCAGCAAATAGACCATATCCATCTGCGACGAAATACCTTGTGCTTGTGCGGAGCGAATTTAGTTTCGATTTAGTTCTCATTGACTCTCGCTGATAACTCGCTGGGTTACAATTATACTCTGATGCCCATTGAGAACTTTTAGATTGGCTGTGTAGGTTAGGGGCTGGTAAGGGTTTTCGAAGCTCCCTTCCTATTATGTCCTATATTCGTAACGTTACAGCTATCGGATATAGTCTCCAGTACCCACCCTCCTATTGTAGCAGGTTCTCTTGTGATCTATAACAGAGATATAGCCAGAAAGAATGGATACTCTAGAATAGCTTAAAGATAGTCTTCTTGGGCGGCGTGAAATTTCCCGGTACCTGACTCTACCCGCCTGGTATTTGGAGCTCGAATCCGTGGGTGCGCTGACAGTTTGATGTGCCCATTTATATTCAGTGACTCCCAGAGGGACGAGAATGAGGCCTCGAGGCCATCTTGAACGCCACGTCCGCTATTTCTGAGTCGGAAGAATATCTCAATCATCCATATCAGGATGGGTTCTAGCGCCTTAAAAAATTCGGTACAACCACTACATTGGAGCCAGTTGTTATATTTTTGTAATGAGCATTCGTTACAAGTGGAAAGGGGTAATCTCGATCACGGAATCCTAGCTAGCTCGATGAAATCAGATCATATTACCACAGAAAATCCATATACATGCGGTACCTCCTGCAGCGGTCGCCAACAATTACTATGCTATGCTACGAATCGGTAGTTGCGCTCGAGGATCGAGGGCCGCCGCTAACAGCAGTATTTCCACCGATAGTCATCTTAGCAACCTGCCCATCAGCATCTTCAATCTCAACTTGAATATCCTCCTCCGTGATGCTTCCTCCGATTCCTTCTCCTGCACCGCCCTCAGTGGCGCCTCCTTGTTCAAGGTCTAGTTTCATCATTTCAACAAGCCATTTTGCACCTTGATCCCACCCGGTCATCTCTGCCTCTGCGAGCGGTGATCGGCCAGCTGCATTTTTCATATCGATGAGATCAACGCCTGGTCCGCCCGGGAACTGCACCAGCTTTTGTACAGTGAGGAGATGAGAGTTCAGCGCTGCCCAGTGTAAAGGCGTAGATCCCGAATTATTTTGTGTCGAAAGGAGTGATGGAGGAGTGATGGGGAGCAGATAGTCAAGGACATCTATGAAGCATCTTGCGCAAGTCAGGTTGAGCAATATCTGGTACTAGAACTGGAGGCAAAATACCCGTCGCCTGTACTCACCTTCATGTCCATTTCCAGCAGCCATATGTAGAGCAGTGTTGCCGTTCTCATCTCGAAGTTCAGCTACCGCATCTTGCCCGAACTGCTGAACGAATTGATGTATATCTTCGAGATCGCCATATCTGCAGGAAAGCAGCAGTTCGTCCTTTTCATCACTTGTCGGCAAGGCCATTCTTTTTTTGAGGCAATGAGAAATGGGAGAAATTGTTGCAGTTGGAGTCTTTTCACATGGTTCCCATTTTGATCTTGATTGGTGACGGCTAAGCCCCAGCCAATCATCGCTTACCAGGTCCCACATGGTTTCCTTGATTTGCACACTTGTTATACAGTTACTCTCACCTCTGCATCTACGTGATTTACGTTATTCTCAAGATAGTCAGCATGGACGCTCCGGGGGTTTCAGGACCTGTCATCAGTGCGGCTGCAAGTTCCATGACCTTTGTTGCTTCGCCCGCCCAGTCCCCGGCGCAATCATTCATATCGTGTGCCACCATTACACAGAAATGATCAAGCGACAGAACGTATGACAACATGCGACAGTACTACCGGGCAAAATCTAAGTCTATCATGATTTTCATCAATCTGAAGAGATCTGAAGCGGAACTCCGACAGTCACCATGTGGGTACTTAGTACTTATGCTTAGAACTCTGGGTTAGTGCTTCATTCTAACCGCCCGTGTCCAGTTGATATAATTAAACATTCGTTGGCAAAACGGCATCCCCCACAGTGTGTTTCTCGCGGGCCCGAGCTTCGTTCCCTTCTCGTTCCCTCTCCCCTTGGCGTCGTCTGTTGTTCCTTCATATGCCATGTCGCATACATCTCCCGCGACGTATCTAGTATGGTCGATCATCACCAGTCTGGTGAGTTGCTGTAATCCTGGCCTCCCTTAAGTAAGCTTATCGTCGTATCGCAGCTAGGAGTGTTTCTTATTTTCCACCTCTGGTCCTTCGATCGCTTCAAATGTTTGAAGTACGTGCTGGCCGAACACCTAGCATTGCAGCTCGGGATTGACGCCCCTTTTCGGCAGATGGAATAGTGGTCCTTATTCTGGAGCTTTCAAGCGGGTCATGACAGTGAGTATGAGGCGGCCCTCGAGCATCAAGAGTTTGAACCATCCATAATGCTAGTATTCCTATCTCCTGGGCATACCGTTGGTAGTGACATATGCGGTTGGGAATACGATCATCAAGTATCATGAGGGGTTTATGCAGGTCCCCTTCCTCGGAAGTGCGTGTTCTTATCTAGTTCATTTACTCTAGCTCATGAATATACCAGTCGTCACTAAGCCCTACACATTCTGGGGGCTTGATGAACAACGCTGCATCTTCCCCCTAACACTATGCTTCTCCGTTGCATGGAGTCTAGAAATGTGCGGTACACTATGAAGTTTCACCTAGACCGAGATTTTTGAAACGCTGATGCGATATTATCGTATAGGGTTACCCACTTGGAAGGTGAGTTAGAACCCATGTCGTGAAGCCAACCACTGACGAAGCGTCCTACCGGCTCTCTTTGATTAGAGTTATGCTTCTGGCTATATCTTGTGAACTCAACATCAAGAAACCAGGATTGGTTCAAGACACTCTACTTCAAGACTTGGGTTATTGGGTCAGCTGTGGCTGTGATGTATATGCCTCTGCTCACCATCTTTACCCGGGGAGATCCTATAAAAGTGTGTGCCTGTATCACTCCTTGATGACGAAACTCAATGTTTGGATAGAACGAGGCGTATACCTTTCTGGCTGGAAGCCTTGGCAGCTTGTCTTTGACGCTCTGGTTCTTGCCCGTTCTGTAAGTGCCCTCGTGATGTCTCCCAATGCGTTGGATTGATCATGATCTTTAGGTACATGTTCCCAACCTTCCTCAAGAACTTGGTAAACCATTTCACTATCACGCTATTCCCTGGCTGACAGCGGTATCTAGAAATCAGAGGGAGTTGACATTGGTACCATCGTACGGTTGACCAAATTCGAGGAGTTGAACGTAAGAATCTCTCTCAAAATTCTATTGCCACAGAGCTCAAATGAGATTGGATTTCAGAGGATCCGCATAATCTTCCGCTTCCTATTCTGCGTTCCTCTTCTCATTCTTGGGGTTGATGGTGTTCGGCCGCATGATCATCGCATCAATGAAAGTATGCTCTTGACAGGTAAGTTTCACAGCCCTTTGGGAAATTCTGAAAATGCATCAACGGCTGACTCTCAATGATAGATCTATTCTGCGTTCTGGCTGGTTTTGGCTTTGCTGTCTCCTCAGGCATTACGCTCGTTGTACGTTTGATTTAGGTTCATCCATTGTCATGCTAACCACCAGAATCAGATCTTTTTCCCTCGCTCGATTGAGGGTGAAATTGCCGCCAAGGATGCCGAAAGAGACCGGAAGCGGTCTCGTACAGGCCGCTCCACATTTGGCCTGGAATCTCGCCCCAGTCGCATGGACACCTACATGTCTGAAACATATTCTTTCTCTCAACAACCTTCATCCATTCACGGCCGTGATAAACAATATTTTGGTAATAACCGGACTGCCCACTACCTCACTTCATCACCAAAAGGAAATTTCCACCCAAGCATCCAGGATGTTCCGTTATTCGACGATGACTCACAGCTGGGACATGGAGGTAAATCAATGGAAGGACCCTGGAAGGATGAAGAGAGGGACGTTGCTGCGCCCTTACCTCCCATGCGACCGAATAGGAGACGTGGGACTGAGGTTGAACTTGGTGGTATTGAGTCACTGACGGAGACAAATTTATCGGTTCACAACCTGCGAATGTCAAATTTGAATCCATTGGTCCACGGCTTCACTTCGCCCATCAGTAAGTCATCGTCCAACCAGGCCATAGAGGACAATTGTATTGACTAATGGCCGCAGATCTCGGGTATACCGCTGAACCAGAAACTTATACTATGCCAAAATATACCTTCAAGAAATAACAGACCCACATTACCACTATTTGGAACACCGAGAGTGAATTTATTCTTACGCCTTATTGATGTCTTTTGTAGTTATCTAATCACACATACACGTTCGTTCGCTCCGGGCCCTTCGATACCTGTCCATAACATAACTGTATAATACGCATGGTCCACAGAATTCAAGACTTGTTTTGAACTTGAAACCCAAGCTTTGACATAATGTTATGGCATGTGCTTAAGCCCGGACCAATTTCCCCGCGGCTTCTCATCCTCTCCGGTCACATCCGGTTGTTGTTGTTCCTTGACTCTACGTTATGGGGTACCCAATTCATAAAGCTTACCGAGCTCTCCGCGTTCATGCAGATGTTCAAGAAGCTGGACTCCGTCACGAGGTCACTGTTATCCGGGTTGTGCGACCGATCTGTCAACCTTCCGGGATGCGTGTGCAACATATCGTCTGAGATATTCCCCGATCCTCGACCATATATACCGAAAAAAAATGCCAGCCATTGTGCATTATGCGCCAGAGATGACAAACGACTTGAATGACGTAAGGATTTGGCATCCAGTTAACATGAGCACTGCGAGAACAACTTTCAACGCTAAACTCCCACCGGACCGCCTTGGTTCCCTGAGCGCCCGAATGACTAGACCACCTGGTCTCATCCACTCTGAGTTGCATCTCTTCTTTGGCTTCTTGCAATGGCAGTACACACTCCACGGGAAAACCTCTGGGATGTGTTACGTATAAAACAAACCCCTACATACCTTCTCTGAGGAGGTTCCGCTTGGGGAAACCGCTCAGCTCCATCGAAACTTGAAACCGGCAATCAAATGATACCCGACAGTCCGACGGCCAGATGGCCGCGTATCAAGACCCATACTCTAGTCGGCCTTGCCTGGGTATTGTTCACAACTACTGGGGCTAAGGCAGCTGCTGTTTCAGCAACTCCCGCGCAAACCTTCACTGGCATAGGGGGATCAGGTGCATGGTGGCCCAACGATCTGTGGCACTTCCCAGAAACGACCCGACAAAACTTGTCTTCGTTGCTGTTCTCGCCAAGTGGTTTGGGACTTTCCAGCTACCGATACAATGTTGGTGCAGGTGGTGTAAATGTGTCAAATCCAACCAGGGCACCAGAGACGTTTTACGTCAGTCCGGGTGTATACAATTTCAGTGCCGATCCGCAGGGAGTATACTTTCTGAATGAGGCGGCAAAGCGGGGTGTTGCCTCTATCACTGCGTTCGCAAATAGTGCGCCACCGAGATTGACTTCGGGAGGTGCGAGTTGTAATGGACAATTTGTGAATGGTGAGTGATGGGCGGCCTTGAGGACTGGGGATGATGCTCATTGCGTTGACAAAGGAAATGGGAATGCCTATGGGACATTCTTGTCCGATGTTGTAGCCCATTTCCGGTCTGGAGGGATTAACATTAGTCTCATCTCCCCGATGAACGAGCCCGATAGTACTTTCGGCCCTTCACCCTGTGGACAAGAGGGAATGCAGGTCATGCCAAGCCAGTGAGTGATCTTCAGCATGATTTTCGGTGACACATTATTGACTCCTTTGGGTAGACGTGCTGAAGTCGTCAATGGTCTATGGAATGCGCTCTCAGCAAGAGGCTTAGCTTCTACTGTCGGCATTCTTGCAGACGAATCGTCTTCTCTTGGAAATGCCGGCAACGAGTATTCGGCTTGGCTGCCTCAGGTTATAGACAAGGTCGCAGCGTTGGTTCATCACACTTACGACTTCCCAAGCGATGCGAGCTATACCAGCTATGTCACCAATACTAACAAGCAATTCCCTGGAAAGCAAACCTGGATGTCGGTACGCGGGAGTTGACTCAAGCACATGTGTACTCCTGACATATGCTTAGGAAATCTGCTGCTCTCTTGGGAATGCGGATGGAACAGGGAAGGGCTATACTCAAGGATATGACCCCACGTACGTCGTAGTCGAGCCCTACCCCTAGAGAGAATTTGACGCGGCCAAAGCATAAAAAATGCTCTGATGTTTTCAAGTCTCGTATTCCAAAGTCTTGTCCTGGTTAATGAACCTCATTATGATGTAAGTGATGCTCGTATGGCCTACATATGGCCCGATGAACCAAATGCTGATTTCTCGCCCTCAGTTTTGGACACTTGTTTCCAATGGTCTGCACCCCCTTCGAATGACTATAACTATTGGTCCTGATCAAGTTGGTGTTTTGGACCAGGATTGGGATGCTCTCCGTTGAATAACCCATCTTGTGCAACCAATGCAAATTCAAATGGCTGGAATGTAAGTGCATCTTTGGATTATTTCATGATTAATTCAATACGCTATCCTCCAGGACGGTTTGATCTACTATGACGGAAGCTATGCCGGGAATGGGAACTTCCAGCTTTGTATGTTTTTTCAAGGCAGGCACGTTCACCTGGTTTCTGATTGTTTTACAGACATCAAGAAGCAGTTCTGGACGTACAAACATTTTGGCAACTTTGTCAAGCGTGAGTTGACAGCTTGACTCGTTGTATCGAAACCAAATCTCATCCATCACCACAGCCGGATCCCAAAGACGTGCTATTACAGGCTCAGATGCAACGAAGTTCATGATGGGAGTGACAGATTCGTCCAACTTTTATGTCATCGCTATGAACCCCAACACTACCGATTCCACGTTGACACTCACATTCCCGGAGAGCGTCTGTGCTACCGAAGCTCACCGTACTTCAGCCTCGGAGGACTTCGCCAGTATTGCCGCTGCTACCCAAAGTGGAAGTTCTTGGTCATTGCCGTTGAAGGGGACCAGTTTGAATACGTATATATTTGCAAGGAGATCCTGTTGATCATCCACGAAGAGTCAATTACTATCTACAGATTAATTGTACGATATCGAATATCATTTCGAATTGTTGCCCGTCAGTGGTGGCGGTTAAGTCAAAGATCACCGGAAGGGCTGCTTGAACTGTTCCCAGGGCTGCCCGGCCACCCCATTTACATCGTTGCGGTCACCAACCATTGATTAGTTCAATCTATGGGATAATATATTAATGATAAGTAGATCGTCGCTAACAGAACTTGGAGGGTAGATTGACCTACAAACCAGTGTGGGAAACCACTGGTATGGAAACTTGTTACTGTCCTGTCATGCACCCTGTTTACATCTCCACTCGTCCCGGCACCTGGCTTCCCGCGATCTCTCAGTCCACGAACTAGCTTGACAATCGATGTGGTGGGTCCGCTCTGGACTTCACCTATAGGATCTTCACGCTGACACGATCGTGAAAAAACATCCAGCAAACACATTCTAAATGCGCAAGTCTCCATTCGAGCTCCGTGTTGCAAACAGTGGTATGATTGCGCGGAGTGCCACGCAGAGGCGCAAACGCACCCTTTAGCGAAGACGACCGAGATGGCGTTCATTTGCAAGAAGTGTAAGAAGGCATTCAGGAAGGATATGTCAGCGTATGAAGAGAGCGATGAGTATTGTCCACACTGCGATAATCATTATGTACGTCCTCCACTTTATCAATTCATCCTGTCAACGGTCTTGATCTTCTGTGTTTTTAGGTGATTGAAGCTAAGACGCCTCAGGCTATCGTAGGAGTGGAAGGCGAGGATGCGAGGGTAGATAACAGGTATGTTAAGACGGCATCGCCGTAGAGATATTACTGATGATCGCTCTGTTATAATTTCTTAGGATGTTCAAAGACGATCGTCAGAAGCAGACAAAGAACCGGTCATTGTTCACAATAGATTCAGAATCCCTGACCGATAAATTGGGGTGATGTCTGTATCACATGCACCGAAAGTAATAAGCATAATGCACGAACTTATATTCTCGACACATCTAGTCCAACAAAAGTACATTCCATTTACCGCGTTGCATAGTAAGGGAGCAGTGATTATATCAGGTCTGGAGCCTTCTGGCTATCCCAACAGTAGGGGCCTAATTGGGGAGGAAGGTTTAGGAAATCACTAGGACCTTGTCTATCTGGGTGAGAGGGGCGCGCTACCTAATATCGGATTGTCAAAGAAGGATTTATGTAGCCACATCGTGTTGTGCTGTTTTTTAGGAATACCAATAACGTCCTTCTTAGCTCAGTTGGTAGAGCGCGTCACTAGTAATGACGAGGTCAGTCGTTCAAGTCGGCTAGAAGGAAATAAAATGATTGGGACTTTTTTTTTCTTTTCGCTCTATAACAATTGTTTTCAACAAAATTATTTCTGTGAGTTCTTGCCGGTATTTTGGCTACGCACTGAACTCTTACCATGCCGTTCTGGGTCGTCTGGTTTATAGCGGGCTTGATGACGCCCATCTCACGTGACCGCGTTTCTCTGTACCATGCATCAGGCCGAGCTTTGCAGTAGTTCCACACCATGTCGTTCGTAGAGGCCCCATATTATTCACTGGAGCCAACACAAGGCTCTCATTGGACCGCGGCTCAGGAGAAATCTATCGCCATTGACTTTCCTCTCGACTTGCAACAAGAGTCTCCTGGTCAATTCGTGACGCGAACTTATCTCCAATTTCTGTGGTTGCCTCAGGTGAGTATGCCCACCATATGTCCTTGTATCTCTCTGACATATCCAGCAGTCTGTTATGCCCCTTCAGCTACTTGTGCCGTCCGTACGTCGTGTGGCTACCCTGCCATCCTCTGGCCAATCTCCACATCCTCTGCATTCACTTTTGGACTCTTTACTTCAAACGACTCGCGCTATAGCCAACAAGTACCATGTGGAGCTTGTGCAAATTCTTCAAGACGGGGGAGGCGCTGGAGAAATGGAGGAGACTATGATGTGGTATGCGCTGCACAACGAGAAAACTGAGTCCAAGAGTGAGCCTTGGATGGAGGAAAAATGGAGACAAGAATGGCTGGAACGTTTAGAGAGGCGCGAGTACGTTTTGCGCTAACACACAGCTATGCGTATATTCTGACTTCTTGATAGGATTCAAATTCAGATTCTACTCTACATGACCAAACTATCTCTCCCTGGACCGGCTCCCGCTGCTGTTCAGCCCGGAAAACGGAAGCGCTCCAGAAAGGAGGCTGATCCGTCGCCGCCTACACCTGAGGAGCGCCTGGAAAGCTTCATGGATAAGCTGTCCGTACTACAACTGACAGGACACTTGGAGACGTCTGGCCCACAGCTAAACCACAATGAGAGGGACTGGGCACAGATATTCTGCGAGGATATCGTTGAACAAATGTAGGCTTTTCGCATCCCCCTGTACCACCTTGCTCACTGGGATTAGTTTTAAGCCTCAGTTACCAGAGTTATGTTCGCTCCTGAGGTCGAAGGTCTTCCCGGATTCCCTCTTCTCCGACACTGATACAGCGACTGCGTCGCGGTCTCCTTCTCCTGAAGTCAAAGACATACAAATCGAATCTAGAGGACCCTCCCCGACCCCCCCAGCCCCCCTTGGCCTGTCAAAGTCCGACTCGCGCTCCCTTGCTCGTGCTCGTTCGCGTTCACTTTCCGTTTCTCTTGCCCAAGAAAGGGAAGAGCGCGAACGATCAGTCGGTGTCGGTCCCAGCAAAAAACGGTTACTGAACCGGGAAGTCAGTATGTCGCGGGCGTTCAAGCCTAGGCCAAAAGCGGCTTCCAGAGCTGCCGATTCCGAGTCCCAGCACTCGGCTGGCAGCAAACTCAAACCTGAAAAGACCGAGATCATACTCGTTGAAGACACGCCTCAAAAACCTCGCATCGCGAATAGGAAGGGGTCCCAATCCCAATTTGACGTTAACCCATCGTCCAGCAGCCTTTTTGGCGTGCGGCAGAGTAATCAGAGCCTATTTAGCAGCACTATCAACGAGACTGATGATGATGACGCGTGGATGCTGGACAGTTCGCCTGATGTGCTGCTTCTTCATCCTGGACGCAAAGCTGGAGATGGTTCTGATGAGTACGAGGCAGTCACCTTCCAGACTCCAAGTAAGAAGCCACGCCGGCGCGAGTAGAAGGCGGATCAATTAGTAAATGTATGCCCTAGGTACGTCCACACCGCTGTACCTCCTGGCGTGTCAATCTAATAAGGAAATCAAGTAGCAATAACCTGAATGGTCCCGGCTAGAGGGGTGGTGTCAAGTCGCCCTTAAAGTGGCCGCAGCGGTACGACTCTGTCGATCGCGCAGCGCCCCTCTTCCAGTTAAAGAGAACGTAATTCGTCTGAACGATACCAGACGTTTGCATGACTATAAAGCTCCCTAGTGTTGATTGCTTTTTAGGCACCAAGGCTACTATTGTCCCATGGCCTCTCCACTGTGGTTATATGCACTGGCCCTCATCGTATCTGGGCTGGTTTGGTTACGGACGTCGAAAAGGGTGGCGTCAAGGCGGCGTCGACTGCTTTATCCTCCTGGACCCAAGGGTTACCCTCTGATTGGAAATCTTCTCCATCTTCCCTTGAAACATGCATGGCTGGTTTATGACGAATGGTTCAAAATTTACGGTTCGCAGTTTGTTTTCTTTCCCGTCATAAACTTTCATGCTCATGCTGTAACAGGCGACATGGTTTATTTGGAAGTCTTTGGCCAGTCTTTCCTAGTTCTTGGAACTCCCGAGCGTGCGCAAGATTTATTCGAGAAGCGGTCAGCTATATACTCAGATCGCCCCGAATTTGTGATGTTGAACGAAATGTCGGTATCTATCTACATCCTCAGTTGCATCTGTTAGACTGACTATATGGTTTGCAGGATGGGCTGGGACTTCAATTTCGCGTTAATGCGTTACGGACCTTGGTGGCGCCGTAACCGTCGCATGTTTCACCAATATTTTAACATGAACGAAGTCCACAAGTATGATGATATCCAGAGAGCCGAAACGCATGTCTTTTTGCAGCGGTTGTTAGATAGTCCGGAGGAGTTTATACATCACATCCGACAGTATGTTTCTTCTCTTCCATTTTGTACTCAATGCACTCAAATGTATACTTAATCAGTGCCATTGGAGCTGTCGTACTGAAAATCACCTATGGAATCTCTGTCCAGGAAGAAAATGATCCTTATATCCACAATGCTGAGGAGGCGTTTATTGGTGCCACAGAGGCTGGTGTTCCGGGGAGGTTCCTTGTAGAACTTATTCCCGCCATGAAGAAGATTCCGAGTTGGTTCCCCGGTACAGGGTGGAGGAGATGGGCAGAGTATTATTACAGTGTTAACCAGCGTATAATATATATGCCCTTCGAGTATGTACGAGGGACCCTGGTGAATACTTCATCTTACACACGTTCTCTGATGATGATTGACTCTCCTTGTAGGAGAAGGGTACCGAAGTACCGAGTGTTGCGGCCAGTTTGATCGAGAGGCTGCCTGCGGAAAATGCGCCAAACTGGGCGGAAGAAGAAAAGATTGCAAAGAATACGGCGGCCGTGGTCTACTCGAGTACGTTACTCCTTACATTCATCCTACCCGGGCTCAACTAATGTTTGTAGGCGCATCAGATACCGTGAGTCGAACAAAATACAAAGAGCCGACACGTCTCAGCACCTTTACAGACTGTCTCTACTATCCAAACTTTCTTCCTCGCAATGTGTCTTTATCCAGAAGTACAGAATAAAGCGCAGGAGGAACTTGATCGCGTTGTCGGAGGCCGTCTACCTGGGTTTAGTGACCGCGACTCTTTGCCCTATGTCAACGCAGTGATCAAGGAGTGTGTGCGGTGGCAACCTGCCGTTCCTCTCAGTAAGCGCCTTGGTTCCATAATTTGGAGTATCGATTCACTTAGCTGTTGTCACAGTTCCGCATACAAGCTCGGAGGACGACGAATACGATGGTTACTTCATCCCAAAAGGCACGATGGTGATAGGAAGCGCATGGTACGCCACACAACTTCCACGAGATGGGTTCCCTTCCCGTTCCATCCCCACTTAAAATTAACTCAGGTCGATGTTACATGACCCACAAGCCTATATCGAACCACATCAATATATGCCCGAACGTTTCCTTAAGGATGGGCGAATGGACTCCAACGTCCGAGACCCAGAGCTGGCATTCGGTTTCGGCCGACGTACGTGTGCAGGACGGCATCTGAGCAATCATTCCCTGTTCATTATTGTTGCCTCTGTCCTCGCAGCGTTTGATATCAAGCCTCCTCTAGGAGAGGATGGGAAACCAGTAGAGTTGAAGCCGAGGTACTCAAGTGGGCTCCTTTCGTACGTTTCTGGTTCAAGGCTTGGGTTGAAAGGTGGTGATCAGTACGCTGACATAGGCCTTTGCAGGTACCCTGAGCCTTTTGAGGCGAGGATTGTACCTCGGTCGGAGAAAGTGGAAACAATGTTGAGAGGTTCTGAACTGGCAGATTAAAAAATTAGCCAATTAATATACCATTCGAAGTTCCCCTCCAAAAGACGGGCTATGCCTTGAGGAGCCATAAAAAGAATGCCTTTTATACCTGATTCCCCCTAGCCGGATTGAACGACTGACCTCATCATACCTGTAAAGTACAAGTGATGCGCTCTACCACTGAGCTAAGAGGGACTCTATTCCGATGTCTAAATATTTACCTCCGTGCTTCCGTTACTTAGGGACCCACTCAAGTCGAACACGAAATAATACCTAATTATGAACAGCGCCGGCATCTAACATCCAATTGTTACCATAAATTCCTGCTACTTTTCGTTCCGGTCTCAGCGCTCTTCTTCAAATACCGCACTAGAATCCCCAATTATTGGTGTATTTGAAGTGATCGAAGGTCCGATGGTAGCCTTTGTATGGTATTAGTGGATTGTTCGTACGTAAAGTTAAGGCGGCGACACTCACCACGGATTCTTGGGAGTGCCTTTTTCGGGAACCGTCATCCCTACGTTCGAGGTCAACTGGTGCTTCCTCTTCTGGGATCGAGGGGCGCGAGTTGAGGCTGGCGATTGATGAAATACAGTATAAGAGTTCCGCCCAGATGTTTAGTCCAAGACTCACCAAGCAAGCATAGAGTTGGCGTACACTATCCACGTCAATAATCGTTATTCAATCCATGTCGCGAAGGCACGCTGAATACTCACAGTTTCCAACTATGTCATAAAGCGAGATGGAGTATAGGGTATAGGGGTCGGGGTGCACATTGAGCTGTGAAGTGTTCTCAGCTGCCTATGCTCTCCAGCGAGGGGCAACTACTGACCAACACTAGGACCACAATGTCTGTTAAGCTATCCATGAATTATAACCTGTCAGCCCATGGCAAGTATCACTCGGGCAATGAAATACCTGATCACAAGTCCAACGTTGACTATATAGGATACGATATTCTTGAGAAGTCTCCTAATAGACCTGCTCGGCTGTATGAGCACAATGAATAGCAGTGCTAGGAATATTTCACCTGCTACGTATCGGAACTTGCTTTTTCATCAGGACCACTAGCGAAATCGTGATGCTCCAGTCAACTGCAAAGGTACACCCGAATGCCCCCATCGTTAGGTCCTGGAAGTCTCTCAGAGGCAGTCGAGTTGGACTAATCTCATGGCACACGTACATCCGCCAGGTCCAAGTCCTGGTAGTGCCGTGCCATAATTCTGGCAAGGGGTTCAGTCATGAGGGTCTCAGTCCACGCGGTGTGGTAAACCTACGATAAGACATATGCAGCTTAACCATGCTTCATGAGTGCCCAATGTTCATGAGTAACAAGGACGGAACGTACCCATCCCAATCCCTGGAGCGTTTCGATTAGTCCGAGCATGGATAAGAACATAGTGACCAACCAAATCCCGTCATGGATGCAATCAACTAGAGCCTGGAGTCAGATTCCTGAATTGATTACTACCTGTTGGGACCCACAAGCAGGAGGGGAAACAAAAACGCTCGTCGAAGCACTGAATCCACTCAGTCTTTATTAATTCAGAGAGAAAATGCAACTCACAAGTCCAGATTTTGTGGATGTAGAAGAGATGCGTGAGAAGGGCGAGGCAAATCTGACTCCGGATCAACAGGGAATATCATGGATATATGATGGAGGCGAACTTACAGTGAATACCAGGATAATCTCCGAACGATCCAAGGTCAACATTGTCCGTAACTGTATGAATAGATGGCTTACTCGCACGCTCCTGGTTTATTCTGAGCGCCGTAAATTAAGAGGTAAGGCACGGGTTAGCTCACCAAGTCGGCTGCCCGATAGCAGATATATCGCCCCAACTTTTTATCGTTGTCAGGTAGGATCCTCGAATCCCAAGGATAAATTTCGCGAGTGTCAACGCCCTGGCCGAATTCAACCGTCGTTCGTATTTCTGAGAGCAGTCCTTCTCACCAGGTACTCGAGACCTGGAGAGACTGTTGACAATTTGTACGGCCAGCAAAGAAGCCGACATCGACTCACCGTAAGTTTGAGCATGGCGCGATCATCTGGAAACCTCGAGAAATATGTCCAACACTGTAGAGTGAATGCCCCGAATAGCCTAGAATCAAGACAGTCAGCAGTGAACGTCCCCCACACCTGGATCTACGAACCCTGCGGAGATAATTGTTGAGGTGAAGATAGCACCGAGCACCGGCTCAACAACATCCATTGAGGATAAACCAGACATGAACGGTAATGTGTTGTGTATAAGGGGACTGGGGAGCGCGGATGGAGTGCCTGTGGTTCTTTATCATAAGAGACAACTGCCACCCATCACTCACGAGTCGCAACGGACACGTAACAGAACCAATGGTGACCGTGCACAGGATCTTACGCAAATGACCCTGAGAGGATGTGGTGACTGCACGTTCCGGTTGGTCAGTCTTCACCTCCGATCGATCAGGAACACATTGCTGCCATCGTCACCAGGCTCATCCATAGCTTTATTTCCAACGAGAAATAACGCACTCAACTTCAACCTTCATGGGTCGGCTCAAGAACCCCGTCACAATGCTGCGGATGGAGTAAAAATAGATCGCTAAAGCTAAAATTACCGTCCTAAAATACACCCAGCGGACAGGTACGCGAGAAGGTCTACTGTGTGAAGATGTAGTGGGGCTGACGCCACGGGTGGCGTTCTGAGTGTTGGACAGGTCGTTCGGAACTATATATACCCGATGTCCCACGACATTATGACGGTAGAGGAGGCCAGTGAATCCTGACGTGAAGAAAAGTCCAATACTAGCCAATACTACCACATGTCCATCGGTTATCGAAATATGTTTAGTGGCAGGGGGATCTGATCTGATCTGCCTGGGTCTCATCACCTACGTATCTATTTAGTGTGTATATGGTGTTATGTCGCGTCCCGGACTTCAAAAGATTAAGACCAGAAATAATCGAGGCACACTGATCTGAAGTTATTTAACAACATGTTTCGAATAGAAGATGAAATCAAACCGTTGGAAGCGAAATACACATTAGACATGCATGTTATGCCAGAGACCTTGTCAAATCCATGCTGGAGCCCCCTATAATCTTCCCCATATGAGGCGCCGTTATATACAAAAATAAAACCACGCGCGCGAAAGATTGTCAGTTTGCGCACAAAATTTGAGCTCGTGAATTTACGCACACAGAACCACAGACTTGCGCACAACAAAATTTTGAGCCCATGAGTTTGTGCACACAGAATTAGACTTGTGCACACAGAATTTTGAGCCCATGAATTTGCGCACATAGAACTCTGAACTCATGAACTTGTGCACACAAAATTATGAACTTGCACAAAAAAACTTGAAGTCTATTAGATATATAAATAAGGGTAACTATCCAACTAATATCTCCTTGGGCCGTCTGTCTATAGGGTGGCTTAGGGGCCCTCAGTTCCTCATTTAATTAAAGAGTGAAGAGGCTGGGGCATCCAGAGCTTTACCAGACTAGAGGAAGAACTGTTCATCTGTAGGGATATACAAAGTCCCAATGTCACCAGACTCATTTCGGTCACAAATAAATCAATATTTGGTGTCAATGTGTTTTGTCTGATCATTGATATTGCCAGTGGCTCTCTTCCAGTATGGAGCATCAGAGCAGGACATGGCCTCTTCATAGGTGAGAGGGTCACGCTCTGGTGGTGCATTATGCGCTGATTCGTCGCCCACTGAAGTCTGAACAGGCT
>MU151416.1:8559-30670 GCA_015584085.1 Macrolepiota fuliginosa MF-IS2
CCTGGCATATACACATGAAGAACTTCTTGGCACCATCTGTTCAGAAGTGGCAAGGACTTAGTTTTGAAGAAAAGAGGTGGTGTGTCATTTTTAACTCTTCAAGGACCGCTGCTAACACAGGCTCCTAAACCTTTTATCAATGGGGCTTGCCGCATTGCAGAACAGGTGTGTATTACATTGCTCTGATTTATTAAGTCTCGCTGATATATTGTTTGTAGAAGGCATTGTCCAGTCGTGGGAGGGGCGGACATATTAAAAGATTGCTTTATTTAAATGCTTATCGCCCAAGTGCGTTCCTTCCGGATGCTCATACTGAGAAGCCCCTACCCCATCATTTCTTGAACATCACTGCACCATCCTTGCGTTCCTGCTTCTTGTTCCCTTGCTATCAGTGCCGTCCTTCCTCGCTGCTGCGCAATAGATGTTATCCCGAACGTGCCCCAAGAGCCACGCCATCGCTTCAACAGGCCTCAATAGCCTCATTGCCCTTCGTTCGTGGTACGGCTGCTTACACGCTATTACTCTGATAACACATGCTAACAATTTACTGCTTAGCTATAATGTTTCTCAAGGGCTCGTATCAGTCGTATCGTATCCATTGGTACCCAATTGTATCATTCCGCAGTGTACTAAATGAGGGGCAAGATTGCCGATGTCAAACGGTATCAAACGAAGTGTTTTGTATTGATATACACTGACAACCATCTAACTCATTCTCAAGTCTCATTTTCCGAATCCAAACGAAACCAAATCCCAGATGAGGCCTTGAGGAATCCCGTTCCCTATCATAGGATAAGTTGTTTAAGCACGGTCTGATTGATTCTTTACGTCTATACACATACAAATTTTCTTATCGTCTCTCGAAGGGATTGATTCCCCCTTATCTTCTCACTCACTCGTGTAGTGAAATTTTTACGCTCCCGCCCTCCTACACTCTTTATTTCCTAGTGTTTAGTACGGCCACTTGGCTCCCTTCGGCCTGTCCGTTGGCCTGCCTTTGGCTTCCCATTCGCTCCGGACCTGGCGGTGTCTGTCACTCTCTCCACACGAAGCGGGTTCCAAACCTTCCTTCCACTTGCCACTCGTGCTATCACGTATACCACACCGCTAGCATCTTACACTCCAAACAAACACATCTACCAGAACGCTTCACACATAATCTTAGTACCTCTAACGTAGTTCCATCCCTGCCCAGGGGCGTGGTCTTAATGTAGAGCATGCTCACCGCGTCTTAGCAGTTAGTTTGCTTGTAGCGGTATAGAAATAAAGAGTTCAACAACAACAACAGCAACAACGTGCTATCACGTGACTCATCAAAGCCTTCATCCTGAAGTATCTCCGCCAAGCCCCATGCACACTCTAATTGCCCAAACGCTCTTTCTTGTGTCTACATATTTATATTCACACAAAGAGCTAAATTATAGTTTAAACAATCTCCTCCCTCTCATTACATTCTCCTCACCAATATCTCAAGTGTGCGAAGTAAAAAACCTATCGAAGTCTCGGATCGCTTCGTTTAAATTCGTTCAAATTAGTTGGGCCCTTCACTGGGATTGAGGTCCGCTCACGGGAAAATCCTCATTGGGGGAACGGTCCCCGGTCTATTTGCAACCCACTTTCGACGCGAGTCCCGTCCGGGATGGTCCACGATCATTAAAATCACAACCGCACTCAATAACATATTTCTCCCCAAGAAAAAATTAAGACATTATTCAAAACACTTCTCCCAGTCTCCTTGACCATTCTCCCTCGCATAGGCTTGGCTATGGACAAAGGCACGGAGTGGGCATAGCCCATCCCCATCCACGCCTTCGCAGAACTCCAGGCCCTAGACAGCATCATTCATCAATATCCTCACATAAACCGAATCATTCCTCTCGGCCCGCCTGCGTTGCCTCTCCTTCACACCCGCACTATCATCGTAGCCCACCGCCTCATCATTGAAGGGTATGCCGCATTCCATCCGCTCGACCACCATCCTTCCTGAAAATGGAACAATGCGGCTGAGGAACCACGCCCTCGACCTGTCTAGCTTCTCCGGATCGAGTACTCCGGTATTAGAGGTATCTCCCATCCGGTGGTTGTTGAATAATCCCATAGCGCTTACGACTGCCACAATAAGGTTATCATGAGAAAAGTCAGCATACATCCCGCGCCCAAGAGGGAATGTTTCCGGATTCGAGTCCAGCGTCAGGTTAGTCTGAGTACGATCTTGAACAGGTTGGCCGACGAGTCGGGCAAGAAGTTCGTTGACGTATCCAACTCCTTCAACAGGACCCAACTGCGAGCCATGTCTAGGAATAGATTTGAGCGGTTCATTTTCGAAGTTGCCACGGAAGCGCCCTACATACCCTGTAAAGTAGAACTTTTCCAAGTCGACAGAGTATTCGAATCCTTCAAACTCTTCCTTGCTGAAGAGCTCACAGAAACGACTATATTCTTCCACCGCGAGCGTTTCCATGGTGCATAACTCGATCAAGGCTTCCGCATCCTCTGCGGTCAAATTCTTCGGCATACCTACTCCGGGTGAGCTCAAACGAGTCGAAGCATCGGGAGTACGAAGACTAACCGCGGGCGGCGGCATTCAGCCTATCCGCGATTGGCTGTGCATACCTGCTCTGCCACTCTCGAACCTGGCCAAGAGGACGATCGAGGTTGGGGCAGCTCTTATCTTCCAAGGTATTATTATAGCCGCCCTAAAAGATGCGATTAACAGGCTACAAGGAGGATTAAAATGACAATTACCTGTGGGAGTATGAGGGCAAGTGGCGGTTGTAGGACGCCACCACTACCAGTGGCGAAACCTGGGCATATATTACAGTCATCTGAGGGTATATGCGCGTGGTTTTCTCACCCTCTATCCATTTGAGCGCACTTTGGACGACGCGGTCGCTACCTGAAGCTCTGACAAAAGGGAGATTGTCCCCGTTTGCAAGTTTCGAATATCGCGCAAATGATTTGCGGCCGGATTCATACGATCTGTGGCGTCGACTGCTATCAGTATGATGTCATTATAACAATCACGGTGGGGAAAAGAATCATCGGGGGGTAGATGTGGCGAAAATCATGCATTCAGGGAACGATAAGCATGGGTGATCGGGGGAGGAAGAAGGACTATTCAATTGTCAAACGTACTGGGATTCTCCGAATGGAATCAGGTCATTTACACCAAGGTCATATCGATAATTGGTGATAAACCGGAGGCGATTATCAATGAATGATTCTGCCGATTGCAACCTGGACAGAGCCTTCGCTATACGTATTGAGTGTTTAAGCATAGGATAACGGGCGCCATGTCGTTGCAGCTAAAATCCCTTTAGCACCAATACCACTTGGAAAATTTAGGTAGCATACAATGTTGACTTGGGTCACTCGACAGTCCTCCGGGGGCGGCTCATACACCTCCACCGAAGAATAAGGAGCATAGACTGCCCACAATTTTTGGATTGCGGATGGCGCGAAGGATGCTCCCGAATCATAGTTATCTGAGTCGACCGGCCTCGCGGAACGAACATGCCGCAGCGGATCATTCGCACGCACATCTCGATGGGTGACAATTGAGTAACCAAATACAAGAAGGGCGAGTAGGACCAGCAGCAAGAGAAACCCGTGGAGAAGGTGCGCTCGTATGTTCGACAATTTCCTCCGAGTTATGGGCGTATATATGGGTGGATAAGCAGCGTCGGGGTCGCGAGTGCAGTAATTAGCGGAGCGGGGATCTGTGGACTTGGGTTCCGAGATTCTTTGTTGGTGGCGTCCATCATGATCCCCCTGCATGAATTGAGTAGGCAGCAAGAAAGAGCGTTCACTAGCCCCTCCCGTGTGGGTCATAGAAGGGCGTCCTGCGTATTTTGATTCTTAGAACACGCCGGAGGATAGAAAAGTTGAAAATCATATACGCTGTATGGTTGAGTGGGCCAATGGCTTTCTGGGGGAGGGTTTGCGTGGCAGTTGAGAGCTTGGATGTGGGCCGAGTCAATGGAAGGAAAACAAAGGGAAAACACGAGCAAAGTGGAACTAGGTGAAGGTATTAAAACGTGGATGGGAATGTGCTAAGGTCATTTAGGACGCACCACTCGAGTCCCAAGTTTGCACGTTAATACAATCTTGTTTCTTTAGCTTTGCAACTCTCGTTCGGGATTGTCCACAATCATTAAAACCACAACCGCACTCAATAACATATTTCTCCCCAAGAAAAAAAAAATGATATTATCCGCCAACTACAAGAAAAAAAAAATCGAATAAGCCCACTCCTCACTCTTCTTCACTCTCCTCTTCCTCTTCCTCTTCCTCCTCACTCTCCTCCTCCTCCTCCTCCTCCTCCGCATCTTGTGCCTGCGCCTTCTCAACATCAACCAACACCCCCTCCCTCAACCCAACCCCCTTCTCCCTCTCCAACGCCTTTTCCCACCCTTCCTCAAACAACTCCGGATTCGTCTCCGGGTCCGCGATCCCCCCTGCCAACTTCGACCGATTCTTAGCCTTGAGCTCCGATTTCCACGCAGCAAGCGCATCAGGGACTTTACTATAATTTCCGTTAGCTGATGATAATTTGGCCAAAGAGAGGAGGTGAGATAATACCTAGGCGCATACGTTCTAGCGAACAACGCCGCTTCTGGTGCACGACCCGTTCTAGTTAGCAAATCCACGCATTTATCAGGCTGGCCGAGTTGTAAGAGTGCCGCAAACGCAAGATTATTCTGGCCTTTCTCAACTGCACCAAAAAAAAAACCAATCAGCATTCCCTCTCTCTCACTCGAAAAATAGATAAATAGAGCACATACTGGCTTTTTCGACAACGCCCTCAACACCCTCCTGATCTCCAAGACTAACCACAATCAACAACAAACTCCCCAAATCCCCTGCCCGCGCAAAACTCTCCTTGGCAAGATCGAATCTCCACACACCTAACGCGCGGTCGCCTAGAGCTTTCCATTTAATCTCGGCTTCGTTTGGGGGTATGGAGTGTAGGATAATATCATGTGCGGTATCGAGATCGTCGAGTGAGAGTGCCAGATCGAATTTATGGTCAGGGTCGTGTGTAATTTGGAGGGCTAGGGACTTCATATCTGCACTCAAATTAAACAAATGAATGAATTAAGGATTTTGGGAGAAGGGAATTGCGTACCGCGTCCTTCGAGGAACCGAGCGACTTTGTTTACTTGGTCTTTTGGAATTGTAGGGAGTAGAGAGGCGGCGGCTTCGGTATCTCCACGCAGAATCGCGGTTTGGTATTCGACAACGATGAGGGAGAGACTGTAGCCATAGATTTTGAGATCTTTGTCGGCGAGGTAGACACGGTTGTGCGAGGGGATATAACCGAGGAGGTATAACCGACTAAAAAATTCAAGTTAGTGTGATTCGGATTACGAGTGAGGAGAGGGAGGACCTGTCGAATGGACTGATGGTGTATGATTCGGTGCCAATGAAGTAGGAGAGGCGGTTGGGTGTTGTGTAGATAAAGCAGTCGCCGATCCATTTACCGGTTTGGACGCTGGGGTTCGGAGAATCGAGTGAGTGTATGCGTTGGTAGGATTATGGGGGAACATACCTGTCATTAATCTCTGCAACGATTTCGAAGGCCTCTTCGACACCTTCGTCGGTGATCAAAGCGCCTTCGTCGACTTTGTCTTGGTAGGCATCACGATCGAAGCGGAGGACGTAGAAAGAGTCATCAGAGACGATAGCTACAAGTGTGCCAGTCGTTGACCAGAAGACCTATATTCTATATCAATAAACCGAACAAGAGAGCAATAGGAAGGGGAACGTACGTTTTTAGCATCAACATCGATCCTCCTTACCACCTCTCCCGTCTCCCAATCCCAGAATATGACATACCCAGGACCCCTGGCTCCTAACACCGGTCCTGCATATATGGCATCCATAGCAAAGCTCCCGGCACCTTTCATCACCGCCCCAGCCCCACTGCGTTCCTTGAAGTTTTTGAACAGCTTTAGCTTTGTCTTGCTCTCCAATACGGCGTACGTATTCGAATCAGGGGCCCAGGCGAAGGAGATACCAGAGCCAAAGGATTTGTTACGCCACGCCAAGGCCGTGTAGATTATATACTCGCCGTCACCGACGACAGTGACGAAGCGGCCGTTGGGGGAGTGTAGGAGGGAGGTAGCAAAGAGCTCGGTCGAGCCGATATCTTTGGTTGTAAGGGGGATGCGGGCGCCGTCTGCGGGAGGGATAGTTGCGGAGGAGTCAGAGGGGAGGGTTTGGAGGTTGCCCGAGAGGACTTCGTGGTTACGAGTGTAGATAAGTTTGCCAGAGGGGTCCATGGAGAACGTGGGTTCGTCACGGCCGAGCTGGTGTGATATTTGAGTGATATGTTAGATTTTGGAGAAGGGCAGGAGGCGGACCTTTATGACGACGAGACCTTCGTCGAAGCCGACGGCGAGTTCGTTGGTGTCTTTGCGGAGGGAGAGGCACCATGCACGTTCGAGGGCGTAGCTGAGGGTGTGTTCGATGCGGTAGGTGCCGCTGTTCCAGATTTTGACGGTCCCGTCTTCGCTTCCGCTGATGATGATGGGGAGGTTGGGGTGGAAGACGGCGAAGGAGACGTTGTTCGTGTGGCCTTCCATGGTCTGCACACAGCTCTTGGAGAGGTAGTCCCAGACTTTGACGGCCTTGTCGTCGCCAGTTGTTACAAGGTAGGGTTTATCTGCGCCAGGATAGAAATCGACGTAGTTGACGCCCTTGTCATGGGCCTCCATGGTAAAGTTGGCTATGGGGGAGCCGATGGACCACATTTTGACGGTGCGGTCGAGACATGCGGTGGCGAATGTGTTGGAGTCTTTCGGGTTGAAGGCGATGTTCATGATATAGTGTGTGTGACCCTCGTACGTCTGCAGGACTAATTAGTGATATGATTGGACATGGCAAGGGTCGTAAGCACCTGAATATTGCGCCACTGCTTGTCCCAGTCCCAGGCCTTGATGGTCATGTCGTCACTACCTGTGAGGACGATGGGAGCGGTAGGGTGGACGGTAAGGCATCGGATATAGTCTGGGTGTGCCTCGAAGGCAACAACTTTTTCATGAGTGTTGTAATTGAATACGCGGAGCTGGTAGTCGTCTGAGCCAGCGACGAACCAGTTCTTGCGTGCGATGAACTGGACACAGCGAACAGGGACGTCTGCAACCTCGAAGGACTTTATGACTGCGCCTGTGTCGATGTTGTAGATATTGACAGAGCCATTGTAGAGGCCTGCGAGGAGCCAGGGCTCTGTTGGGTGAAAGTCGACGCCCTTGACGCGATCTGAGCGCGCAAAGAGCTTGCGCTGGAAAGAGTGAGTATATAAATTGTAATAATTAGTGATACTCACGTTGACGTCGAAGAGCATTGTGAAAGTGATCTAGGATGATGGATGCGGTACGTGGAATGGGAGGGTCACGTGAGAGTGCGTCGCCTGTTTGGTCAGCCGTCGCCGTCACTTGTGCTGTTTTCTCCTGTGCAGAGACCAGCACAAGCAAGGGCAGGCAGCCATGGCTGCAAATGCACAACACCAGGCCACAGCGTCGGGCGACCTTACAGACCTCGTCTCGTCCTCAGCACAGGCCACAATCTACCCAAATGACGATGCCCTCCTCGCCGTCCTCCAGGCCCGCTTTCGCGCTGACCTCCCATACTCTCGCATCGGCACATCCAACTTGGTCGTTGTCAATCCTTACAAGTCTCTTGCAAATGTAAACGATGTCAGCGCAAGAGAGTACGAGGAGCGCTGTTATAAGGATACCGCACTTCCCGTCGTAGACTCCCCGAGGCCTCTCCAGCCCCATCTCTACGAGCAGGCTGCAAAGGTCTACCTCCTCATGCGCAGGCGCCAGGAGTCCCAGGCTGTTCTCGCAAGGTCCGTTCTTTTTTTCTTCCCCGTCGGCGAATTATGCCCGCTCATTCTCATCCATCTGTCAGAGGTATCACGGGCTCGGGCAAGTCTTCCAGTCTCCGGCTTTTTGTCAACCAGATCCTCAGGCTTTCTGCCCACTCCAAGAAAGAAGCCAAGGTCGCAGAACAAATTCAGGCCCTCGGCACGTTGCTTGATTCCTTCGGCAATGCCAAAACTCTTATGAATCCCAATGCCTCCCGCCACGGCCGGTACCTTGAGCTGCACTTCAACGAACGCGGCCGCATAGCCTCGGCAAAGGTGCTGACATACGGTCTCGACAAATCCCGCCTCAACAGACTCTCCCACGAAGAACGCACCTACCACGTCTTCTACCAGCTGCTCGCTGGCTCTACGCCCCAGGAGCGGGATGCCTTCAACCTCGAAGATGCTTCCGACTATGCCCTACTCTCGTCATCGGGCTGCTATCGCCTTCCCTCGGGACCCTTCAGCGACGACTCGATAGGGATGGGCGATTTGCGTGCCGCAATGCGTTCCCTCGGCTTCAAACAGAAGCACATGTCGTCTATTTTTAGTCTCCTTGTTGCCATCCTGCTTCTAGGCAACCTCCAGTTCGCAGACCCCGATGCGAAAGATGTCGCCGCCTACATATCAACACCAGAAGTCCTCGACCAGGCCGCACGTCTCCTTGGCGTCTCGCCTGAGGATCTCACTCAAGTTCTCACCAATAAGACGAGCTATGTTCGGAAGGAGCTATACACCATTCTACTGAATGCCGATCAAGCCGCTGCACAGCGCGATCACTGCGTTCGAGACTTGTATGCCATTCTTTTCGCCTTTGTCGTTGAAACGGCCAATCACCGCCTCGCACCGAGCGCCAAAGATCCTCCTTCTCCAACCCAAATCATCCTCCTCGACCAACCCGGCTTCCAAACCCGCAATCCATCAGGTACAACCTCTATCGCTCTCACGGGTGCCGCTCCCCTCATCTCCGCCTACGGTCAAAATGGGTTCGAAGAATTCACCATTAACTTCAACGACGAGTTGCTTCACTCGTACATTCTCCGTCACTCTTTCGAAAACGTCGGGTATAACGGCCAATTAGCCGGTGATGGCATCACTCTCCCTAACGTCTCAACGATGGACAACGGGGCTTGTGTCGAGCTTCTTCGGGGGGCACAGCTCAGTGAGCGTGCACAGAGGAAACCTGGTGGTATGCTAGGCATAATCAACAAATCCTGCTCGTCGTACAAGTCTGGCAAGAGCGGTGACCACAGGGACGAAGACCTCCTTCAAGAAATGGCTTCTAAATTTGGCGTGCATGCCTCGTACATCGCCTCTCCGAGCATCAGCGGTGCACAAGATCGCTTCCTCTTTGGGATCAACCACTACGCTGGTTCTTCTACATACGACGTCTCGGGCTTTATCGAGAAAGACTCTGACTTGCTCGATTCGGCGTATGTCACGCTCTTACGCACATCCTCTGACGCATTTGTGTCCAAGTTGCTTTCTGGGCCTAGTTTGGCAGCGGAGAGACACAGCAAAGACGAGAACATCATCGTCCAAGCACAAGTCTTGTCTCGTCCATTACGTCAACCATCCCCCATTCTATCATCGTTCGGTGGTACAACCCCGTCACCGGTGGACGACCATCCTCGTCTCGACCCCAGCAAAACCCACCCCGTAACCACCCAACTCAATTTCACACTCTCCGAAATATTCTCCACGCTTGATAAAACCCGACTCTGGACTATATCTTGCATCCGTCCTAACGACTCGTCCTCACCCAATTCATTCGACAAGCGTCGAGTGAAGGCACAGATCCGGGCGTTGTTGTTACCTGATTTGGTGGCTAGGAAGAGTGTGGAATATGTTGTTGATTTTGAGGTGGGGGCGTTTTGTGAGAGGTATGTGGGGAGGATGAGAGGAGAGGATGAGGAGAGGATTAGGCAGTGTGTTAGATCGAATGGGTGGAGGGAGGGTGTGGATTTTGTGGTTGGGCATAGATGTGTTTGGATTGCGTATGCGGCTTGGAAGGGTGTTGAGGATCAGGTTCGTGCGGCGGAGAAGGAGAGTAGGAATTCGGCGGAAGGGGAGGAAGAGGATGGTGTAGAAGATGGGACGGAGTATACGCATCAGGAGGCTGCGGGGTTGGCGCCGCAGAGTGGGTATTTTGGAGCGGAGAGTGCAGATAATCTGTTGCATGCGCCGGAGTTGGGGTATGCGGGTGGGGGGCTACAGACTCCGACTATGGGGGGTGGGGCACCGAGAAGCTTTGGAGGGACGGCGACGGATGAAGGGGGTGCGTGGTCAGATTGGGATAAGAAGTCTCCTAGTGGGCCTGGAGGGTCCCCACCGATAGGAGGGAGTAATAAAGGGATTTTGGTGAAGGAGGTGACGCCGAATGCTGTGGAAGAGGTGCCCACGACGAGGTCGAGGCGGTGGTGGCTCTGGATGGTATGGGCTACGACATTCTGGATGCCTGGGTTTTTGCTCAAGTACGTTGGCCGCATGAAACGCCCGGATGTGCAACTCGCGTGGAGGGAAAAGGTCACTATATTCTGGTTGATTTTCCTCCTCAACGCTACCATCATCTTTTACATTATCGAGTTTGGGAGGCTGCTTTGCCCTGGATTTGATAAGGCATGGTCGGTGACTGAGGTTGGGCAACATCAAGGGCAGGATGATTATTGGGTTGCGGTGCAGGGCGTTGTGTATGACGTGTCGAATTTCGTGTTTAACGATCACTCGGATATTCCAAATTTGCCGTCGGATGGGCCGGATTCGTTGGATGCGCTTGCGGGACAGGATATGACGGCGTATTTCCCGCCGCCGCTGCCGCTTGCGTGCCCGGATTTGGTGACGGATTGGGGGATGATGTTGACGCAGAAGAATGTGACGGCGACGACTGTGTTGGCGATACATAAGAGCGGACAGGGTGCGGGGAGTCAGAGTGCGGCGTTGTCGCAGAATGATTGGTATTCGAAGACATTTTTGCCGAAGATGAGGGAGTTTAGGAAGGGGCCGTTGGTTTGGGATTGGAGTGTTATTAAGGCGTATGCGGCGGATCAGGATATTGCAAAGTGCGTTTTCTGTTCTGCTTCCCTGTGATATTGATACTGATTTGATCTTTTTTTTTGGTAGAGTGTGGGCTGTATGGGAGAATGGCCTTTATGATTTGACGGATTATGTGTTCACTATCAAATCTAATACTGCCGCGCCCCAGTTTGCGTTCTTGGACCAGAGCATATCGGATGTGATCGGCCAGCGTTCGGGGCAGGATGTTACGAAGCCACTCAACGCGGCCTTGGACGCTTTGGACCCGTTGAAGAAGGCGCAGCATATCGATTGTCTGAAGAATATGTTTTATGTTGGTGATACGGATTTCAGGAAGACGGCGAGGTGCCAGACGCAGAATTATATGCTGTTGATTGCTTCAGGGATTTTGATGGGGAGTATGGGGCTCAAGTGTGCGTATTGTGGCTTTCTGTCGTGTCACCCCGTACTGATTTTTTTATAGTCTTGGCTGCATTGCAGCTCGGTTCGAGGCGGTCTCCAGAAAACCAGGATAAATTCGTGCTCTGCCAGGTCCCGTGTTACACTGAAGGCGAGGATTCTCTCCGACGCACCATAGACTCGCTCGCTGCGCTCAATTATGATGACAAGAGGAAACTCATATTCATCATTTGTGACGGTAATATTATCGGAAGCGGGAACGATAGGACGACGCCGAGGATCGTGTTGGATATCTTGGGCATAGATCCGAAGTTGGACCCGGAGCCGTTGATGTTCAAGAGTGTTGGTGAGGGGTCTAGGGCGATTAATTATGGCAAGATCTATTCGGGTTTGTACGAGTTCGAGGGACACGTTGTGCCGTGAGTTTTTTTAACTTTTTTTTCTACCTTGTTCTGGAGATACTGATGGAGGTTTGTGTAGGTACATGGTTGTGGTTAAAGTTGGCAAGCCGACTGAGCGCTCGAAGCCTGGTAATCGTGGCAAGCGAGACTCGCAGATTTTGATGTTGCATTATCTGAATAGGGTGCACTTTGATGCTCCGATGTCGCCGCTGGAGTTGGAGATTTATCATCAGATGAGGAATGTTATTGGTATTGACCCGGCGTTTTATGAGTACATTTTCACGGTTGATGCTGATACGGTGTGTTCTTTCTGCGTCGTCTTTTTTTGACTGTTGTACTGATGAACTGCGTAGACTGTCACCCCGGCCTCACTAAACCGGCTCGTTGCCTCATGCGTGGACGATTCCAGTATCATTGGTATTTGTGGTGAAACTAAACTCGAGAATGAAGAAGGCTCTTGGTGGACCATGATCCAAGTCTACGAATACTACATCTCGCACCATCTTTCCAAAGCTTTCGAGTCCCTCTTTGGCTCCGTCACTTGTTTGCCTGGTTGTTTCTCCCTCTATCGCGTGCGCACATCGGACAAGGGCCGGCCTATTATCATCTCCAACCGGATCATTGACGAGTATGCGGAACCCAACGTTGATACGTTGCACAAGAAAAATCTGTTCTCGCTCGGAGAGGATCGGTTCTTGACGACGTTGTTGATGAAGCATTTCCCGACGTTCAAGACCAAGTTTTGCCCGGATGCAGTTGCGCATACTATGGCGCCCGAGTCGTGGAGAGTGTTGTTCTCGCAGAGGAGACGTTGGATTAACTCGACGGTGCATAACTTGTGTGAGCTGGTGTTGTTGCCGGAGTTGTTTGGGTTTTGTTGTTTCTCGATGAGGTTTTTCGTGTTCATTGATTTGTTGGGTACACTCGTGAGTTTTTTGGTCCTTGTTCTGTTATGTGATTGTCTGATGGGGTTGGGTTTTTATATAGATTTTGCCCGCGACGGTCGTTTATGTGAGTACTTGGTTTTTTTGGGAGACGGAATATGAACTCATTTTGGTTTTTTTTGGTAGCTCGTATACCTTATCATTGTCGTTGCTTCTCGGGCTGCTGCATTCCCACGTATCGCCATTGTTATGTTGGCAGTCGTGTACGGTCTACAAGCCATCATCTTTATCCTCAAGCGAGAGTTCATGCTTGTAGGTTGGATGGTTGTCTACATCTTATCGTACGTCTTTATATTTCTGGTCTCCAACTTCATAACCTGACACTGCTTCGTACAGATACCCGGTCTACAGTTTCTTCCTTCCCGTGTATTCATTCTGGTGCATGGACGAGTTCAGCTGGGGTAATACCCGTGTTGTCGTTGGAGAGGGCAAGGAAAAGAAGGTCCTCATGAGTGAAGAAGAGAAGTTTGATGAGTCGATGATCCCTCTGAAGAAGTTCAGCGGTACGTAAACATTGCGTCATAACCCTCAAGTCGCTGACTCATGTGCTTGTTTCCAGAATACGAAGCTGAAGCTTGGGAAACTGGATCTCGCCGTTCGGAAGATACCGGTTACGAGAGCAAGTCCCGATCTCGCCATGGTGGTCGCTCGCGCGAAGAATCTCCACACACGTACCACCAGGCGTCCCAAGCTGGCGATTACTACCGCGATACAAATCTCACGTACAATAATAACAGCAACCCTAACTTGCGTCTTGCAGCTGGGAGTCAGGCATCGCACAGTAACATCTCGCACAAGAACGGCGCTGTCCCCATGCAGCCCATGTCACAGTACGGTGGTGGATTGCCGCAAATTCCGTTTATGCCATTTGGTGGACCTCCTTCGGTTACGGGTGGTTCTGATTACGGAGGTAACGCGATTATGCCCACTATGCCGACGCTCGGATATCAGAACACGGGAAGCATGTACGGTATGCCGCTTGGTGGGATGAACATGGGTATGGGTATGATGGGGAGTGGAAGTTTCGGTGGGTCGCAGGCTGGTGGGTTTGGTGGTGTGCCCCCAACGAACATGAACACCATGGGGGGACAACGACCTATGTCGACATTCTCGTTTGCGACGAGTGTGAATCCGTTTGCGTCGCCGAGCATGGCGGAGAATCCGACGGATGAGGAGCTGTTCCAGGCTCTAAGAAATTATCTGAGTACGCAGGATTTGATGACGGTTACTAAAAAGTGAGCAATTATAGCTTCTCTTTTTGTTATTGGTGTGCTCATGCTCTTTGATAGGACTGTGAGAGAGGCGATGGCTTCTCGGTTCCCCAAGGCGGATCTCACCTCTAGAAAGGACTTCTTGAACCAGTCCATTGACAAAATTCTTTCGGAATCATAGACTTGCATTGTCTTTCTCTCATCTCTTGAACTTTTTTCCTCGATATATGCACAAGCATACACACAATGGACCTTTAGTCAACTCGGGTTTCCTCTTTCTATTATTTTAATCTCTCGCTCTGCATAGCATCTCGGACATAACGTTAACCCTTGGATGTGATCATAAACAGTTTTTTTTACCATTGTAAAGAGTAAACAGTACGCTCGTTGATAGGACTGCAAGTAGTTATCTTCTCTTTAACAGACAAATCACTCTCTCATTTCTTTATCTCTTTGGTTGACAATGGCTGGACACTCCTTACAGTCGATTAGTAGCTTAATTTAACCACCTTATTTCCCTTTGGTGCCCTAACTAGACCCTCATTTTACGAACTCGTACAACGGATAGAAATATAATTGGGTCCCCTGAAACATCTTCTGACACTTGATTCACTGATCGCCAATCATTTGCGCAAAAATTGCTACTGCGGGTTGAATTTGTACCAATCTACCGCCGTACACCCTGTACGACTCAAAAATGAAAAGGTAGCAGACACAGGGAGCAGCCAGCTGGCGACTTGCGATTGGGAGCCTGCCAATTGATCGGGGTACAAGGCCTTAGGGAACATCCGCCGTGATGTCGCCGATGTTAGACTTCCATTTGTCCCATGTCGTGTGCTGGACTTGAAGGTGTGATGAGCAAAATGATGACGGGATGCTCTTGCTCTAGTTGATCGTCAGACCTGAGTCTCGTTAGGCTATGTTACTTGAGTGATTTTCCTATTAATCCGTTCGAGAGAAGGCTGGACCTTGAGCAGAATGAAGGGTTTTCCGTGGTATCAGGGAGAGGGAAAAGGTGCTTCGGGAGACACCATATCATGAGCTTCCGCGCGAACCCTGCATCCTGTTGCGTGGAGTCGAAAGAACAGGGTCTGGTACGGCTGGAAAGATCAGAAAACCTCAGTGTCTTGGCTTGGGGTAAGAGAAATACCTGTTCGGAATGTACGGCCTTAATGTAGGTAATTGAGGGTTGTAGGTCCCGAGCAAAACTGACTCAATGCTTGACGTGCTCGAGATGATTACTCGAATCTAAGAGGAGAGATCAACGAATGGGGCAGACAAGCGACGTTTTGGTGAGGCACATGTCTGATCTCAGGAGTCCAAAAAAGGCAATATGTGCTTGGCTAGGGTGGCGGAACATGTATTCTTGGCCCGGACACTTGGGACAGGATTGTGCCGTGCTTACCATGGTCCGCGGGAGGCTGTTGAATGCAGTAAGTATGGGTTACTTACTGAGGTTAGATGGCCGGCGCATCTGTGTGCTCGCTGGCGGTGCTGCAAGCGAAAGGGAGCGCAGGGGATAAATAGGGTGTCGGAGGGCAGGACGGAGGTGAAGATCGACGTGAGACCAGGAATTGGAGAAATAGTGGGAGAGTATGCCCAAGATGTCTCTTCTCCGATCTTCCCTTCAGCGCCGCACTATAACAACATCACCTCCGTCCCTAATAATGGTATGTTTTCTTCTTCTACACCGCCAACATCTCTCAATATGCAACTCAAGTTTCGTTCCCCTACAGACTTCCTTAGCCCGACGCCGCGCTCGGCCCACAGCTCGTGCATGGTGTCTCCTTCACTCGACACAGTTCCAGAGGTCAACAGTGACGGGGGGGATTTAGGCTACTTCGGCAGACTTACCGTCAGTCCACTTCCTGATTCTGCATCCGATGCAGACTCGGAGGGTGGCGACAGTGACGCGACACTCGAAGACACAGATATATTCGGGAAGATTGGACACCCGCTAGAACGTATTCCTCGACTAGGAAGTTATGATGTTGTCCTCGCATCGGACTCTGACCAGGACCTTGGCCATGGAATCATTTACCACCCTGGGGTTGCTTGCTCGTCGTGCTGTACATCTCGCTCACAGTCCCTATCCTCTGTGACGTCATTGCTCACGTACGTATTTTTATAACTTCTACCTCGTTCTCCTTTGATTTTGACCACATGCTCAATGAATACGCAGTGATTATCAAGCAGTTGTAGATGACCTACTTGACGGTTCTGGAAATCCATTTGATGACTTGGACCCGCAGAATTTCGTGAGTTCCAATCTGATATGCTTTCCGGAGAAGGCTAATTATCGCTGTCAGGTCACACTTGATTCCAATCCCTCTACCTCCATTTCATCCTCACCCTTTGGGCCTCCGCTTATGATCAAGCGCGTCCTCCGAGACTCAACAGAGCTATCCATACTACTTGACCTCAATTCAGCTGACCTTCGTCATGATCCTTGGAACCCCTGTCCTCACATTCTTCAAGTCGTCGATCATGATCCTAAATCACCATACCTCTATCTATGCATGGAACGCTTAACTGAGTATAATACACCCCCGATGTCCACCGTCGCGCAGTACATCGATTTCTTCCGCCAGGTGTTGGAGGGCCTATCATTCTTGCACGAACACAAGCTTGTAGGGTTCTCTTGTTTTGACCCGAGTTCGTACATGGTTGATCTCAGTAGCGGTCCGCATTCCAACACTGCATCAACGGTTTCCCTTCTCCCCGCCGCCACGTCACACGGGCAAGTCCAGGATACATCAACTCCGTCCAAGTCTCTTTCGGGACTCCGTGATCACGCTCAACACCGTCATCATCGCCATCACAACTCGCAGACTTCAGGTGTCCAATCTTTCGACAGGTCCATATATCCTGTGAGATATTATTCAGTTAATTTCTCACACACCCGACGAGTTGAAGATGATACTTCGGTCCGTGATCGGACGGCATCCACTCCTCCCCCCTCTTTCCTTTCTAAACATCCCCTTCCTCCTAAACAATTATGCCCATTCAAACAGGATGTGCAAGATCTTGGGCTCATGATCGAAAGGGTTCTATCAGACCTTCCAAACGTCGTGGGCGTAAAGTTCAAGGCGCTCATCAAAGCGATGGCGATCGGTGGATTTGGGGCAGAAGATTCGCGGAAGTTGTTTGAGGCGTTATGTCGGTCCTTGGAGGCTTGTGTATTCGATATGCCAGTCAAGAGTGGGGCTGGGATACGGAGTCAAAGTATTGACCTTCCGGTTAATGGATCTAGCGGACTAAATGGACTATCATGCCGTGTGTCGAGGATCAAAGGTGATTTCGGACTCGAACCAGAGAAAGCTGCACTTTCGTCATAGGATCGAGCATTATTTATTCATGTTTTGTATTATATCAGGCAGGGTTATGGCACATTGACTTTTTTTCTGTATGGGAACGGATGAGAAGATGCATCGCCACTTGTAGATCATACGCCGGGTGGGGTAAGCGGATAGGGGCTTCGCAGCGATCCCCGGATGAGGGACTTTCGACAATGTCTAGACCACCGCCGGTGGTAATAAATAAGGAGTGGTACAGCTCACCGGATAAATGCATACCCATGATTGCGTAGGGCCAGGCAACGCCACCCTATATAATTTACAGAAGATGTGATATAGCTACACGTACGTCCAAAAGGTGTTAGATAAGATAGGCATGCCGGCTACGTCATACAGAAAAATTGTTTTTGGCGGAGGTCGGCGTTGGGGGCTGGTACGAAGGTGGCTGAAAAGGGGATAAATGGTTGTGTTTAGGGACGTATAATCATTAAAGGATTCGAACACATACGGGATATTTGGTGATACTCGGTGTACCCGACACACCATCGAAAACTACATCCGTTGTCGTGTTCATCTCTATTGCAATAGGTTTGAACACGGGACTCTATTCCAATACATAAGCATCAAGAAAAAGTAAATGAAGGAGGTAGCATACGGTAGGGCTGCGTCGCGACCATCCAGAGTTTGGACGACGACTCGTAAATTTCGTGCTCAAGTCTATTGCGGTTGTCGACGATATTGAGTTGCGAAGTTGCTGTCGCCCGTTCAAGCTAGAATAAGACATAAACCTATTTGTCAAATGATTACTGGGGTGACAGTTCTATGGCGTACGTTGATATAATTGTGTTCGAGTAGACTGGGAAGAAAAATTTTAGAGACGGAGTGCTGCACAAAGGAGAATTCACACGTACGTTTCCCAAGGCATATGTATATCGCCGACCAATAGGCTAGTCAGGGGCGTCTGGATCAGAAGTAGGGGGTATGAGCTTTTATTTGACTCACAGGTTCGAGGGGCGATGCGGAACTACATTGGTCGGGGTTAGATTTTGAAGGTGTTTGGTAGTGGAAACTCACGACTATGAGCATTGTTAACGCGGTAAGACTGTTAAGTAACTGTCAGCGTAACATTTTTTTTTGTACTGGGGTAATCCCGGGCACCTAGTCATAAGTCCAGATCCTGGCTGCAAGCTAAATCGTTAATTCGCAGGAGTGGGGCGAAAGTCACTTACGGACGGTCCATATAATCAACCGATCAATCACTCGGGTAGATCTAGTAGGGTAAAAGTCAGTGTCTATAAGGGCTACAGGCGAGACGGGGAAGTACCTATTCAACAGATGGCCTCGTTGTCGGGACAGGAAATAGATCATTGAGGTAGCGATAATCAGATCAATGGCGGCACCGACGGTCAACAAAGCTGCCACCAACCATTTATTCTCCCGCCCGTAACGGGTGAGTGAATAAGAAATGAACGCTTTGTAGGCGAGATAGATGCTGCCAATGAATCTTGCGCCAGACAAGAAGATACAAAACGGCCCGATCAATCGCCAAGGGTTTGGGAGCATGCGAAAGGCTCTGATAGCGAAGAAAGTCTGTTGGCGGGGGTGAGAATCAGGACCGGAGAGCAGGTATCTACGTACCTGAACAAGAAGAGTGATCAATCCTCCAAACGCTGTCGCAATTGCGCCCCCTTTGAAAGTGATAATTCGTGTTGTTTGTTGGTGAAGGACAATGTTTAATATATAGACATCGTATACCAGCCCGATGGAGTGACCAAGCTCGAGAAGGCTTCCGGTAGTATTAGTGACTACATAGGCTTGGTTTTATGGAGACACCTACCATATTGTCGCTACCTGTAGTTTGAGAAAGACGTGTAAGTCTCCTGAAAGAAGGTTTGGCCACGAACCAGGAGCTTGAGCACCCGCCTATCGTCATGGAAGGTCTCAAAGTATTGGTACGCTTGAGCTAAAACGACGCCAAACAAGCATATTGCAATGAACGTGGCAATCGTAGTCACACCAAACGTATTCGAGATTGTTGGACCCGGGTTCATTTAGGTAGCAGAAAGTTGGGAAATAGGATGTGGGCTGAGAGCTCGAAGGTGGCATTTAAGTAGCGACCGAAGCAACACGGATAATAGAACAGGTCAATCGGGTTTTCATTGTGCATAAATATTCGTAATGCTGTGTTTTGGATAAACATTCCATGCTAGACCGATCTGCTTATGTAGGAAGGACCGGCACAAAAGGAGACAACTTGTGATCGCATTCGTCGATTTAATGATTAAGCATTTTATTGGGCTCCAGGGTTGGTCCGTTCATGCACCCAGTTCCTCATCTCTCAAGCACTGAGGGTACTGGAAAATGTTGCGGAGTACAGCTGTACAGCACTTTTATGTGACCGGAACCCTTGCACCTGTTCGATCATTGATGGGCGAGTGTGGGGCAAGTGGCAACCAACGACTTAATGGTTTATTATGTGGTGTGCCCCAGCGCTCCCCGTGATTTGCTGTGATTTGATCAGTATGTAAGGCTCAATACTCAATGCCTCCCTGGAGCTTAATCATGATATTGGTTCCATAGACTCGAAATGAAAATTCATACGACAGTCCAATAGATACATATCCAAAAGAGTACGCTAGAAGTCCAAAAAGCTAAGCCATAGAAGTCCAAAGCACGTCAGTGAATTGTGACGGTCAATTTGGGGTATAGGCTGGTGGGCTTGAACCTTCTGGTTCATCCTCGATCCTATTCACTGCCACCAGTGACCTCCTCTCCTTCCCGAGTTTCCCCGGCTTCGGTTCAGTATCATTAATGTTGTCTGGTGATACCGGAGACCACAGCTGGCCAGCGCTCCCGTCCGAGAGCACCGGGTGTTGATGTTGATAAGCAGCAGCAACGGAAACGCGAGCCGGCATATCATTCATGTGCGATGAGTTTGTGGCGTTTCCTGTGGGTTGCAGTGGCGTATAATAGCTCAAATCTGTAAGTGATGTAGGAGAAGCAAGTGATGGTGTTTTGTTCGAGCCCAGGGTGCCGGGAGTGGGCCGCTCTGCGATCGTCGGCGGTGTTGTTGTATGATGCCCAGATGATTGTTGAGTGGATGGGTGTTGTATTGTTGTTAATGTGGGTACTAAGGCAGCATAAGGATCGAAGTCCTGCATTGGTTGGTTACTGATTTGATGGTATTCATATGGCCGGGTGTTTGTTCCCATCGACATGTTGGTGGTTGTCATTTGTGGGGCCGAACCAGCCCACGATGCGTTAGGGCTGCTTCCGTAAGGGTGTCGGAAATGTGTGAACTGGATTTCCTGCGGGGAAAGAGGGCCCGGAAGTGAGGACGCTCTCTTAGGAGAGCTGCCCGCAGCTGTCCAATCCTCCGATATCGGGCGCTTCTTTCCTCGCCGGAGGAGCCAAACGGCCACGGCTAATATAAAGAGGAGCAGAAGGACGCCAAGGACAGTCCCCACTGCGATAGCTATGACGTGCTTTTGAGGTGAAGTCGAATTCGTCGCTGAGGCGGCAACACCCTGAGTGGTGGACGAGGTCGTCGTTGCCACGATAGAGGAAGTCGTCGTTTCTGTTCCTGCTGTTGACTGAGTAGATGAAGTGGTTGGTGGAGGGTCTTGTACAGTATAACTATGAGACCCATGAGCAAGATCGGAATGACAGTAAGTCATGTGGCACCCACATTATTGCGTCCACAACTGCCCAATCAATGTCCGGTACCTTGGACATCCGTACAGTGTGAACGGTATTTGAGAGAGATTCAGAACCCCAAATGACCCCAAATGAGACAGTTTCCGAGCCGCTTGGATCTTGAGGTCTTGGAGTTGGGTCCGTTAAATTCAGAGATAGGGGGGACTGTGAGTCCAATTGTAGCTGTGTAGAGACAGCGTATGGCCAGAGGGGAGACACAAAGTAAACGGCAGTACCTTGGGGGAAAGGTTGTGAATACACTGAGCAACAAAAAAGACTAATGGCTCACCAGTGAAAGTGAAAGTTGCGAGTGCTGAATCGTGGTTTGTGAGGTGGTGAGTCCCATTATAATCCAGGCTCGAAAATGCTGTAAGGCTCCAGCCGTTGGAGTATTGGAACATTGTGGGGTCGGAATCATCAACTGTTATATTCCTCTGTGCAACGGATCCGACAATATAGTGGGCAGCAAGTAGGAAGAGGACATAGTGGCACATCTTCAAGTTAGTTGAGGCGCTGAGAAGCGCTGAACACGCTCGTTTCTTTTCAATACTGCTTCGAGCAGGACATCAGTTGCGTCTATTTAGGTAAGGTTCCCGTGCCTCCAACAACGGCGGCGACAAATATTCTAGTAGAATATTCCTATATAGCAACTGTTTGATAGTTGTATTGCAATCCCGTTGATTTTTGATCCAAGGGCCCTATTCACAGCGCTGGCCGACTGCTAAACAGCTTTTTAGGACGGTAAGCTCGTGCCGGGCGTACCTCATAAAGGGCGTAGGGAGAGCAACCAAAACCTTGATGATGTGAGCAGCTAAGAACATGAGGTATACAAGAGCGAGTGCTGTGCGCTGGGGACGAGTTTGAGGTTGGCAGAGAAGGAAGCGGGAGCAGACACCATTACCATACTTGGCAGTTGATAACCTGGCGACTGCGTTGGCAGGACTGGGACGTCACCTAACAGATCAGATCATCAGTGAAGACCCTGATGGGCATCTGAATGCTTTTTTTGAGTCGTTTTGTATTATAAACATGGCAGGTTCAATTGGTAGTGCCGTGTTTCATGTTGAATGCAATATAATGCGTTGTAACGGTGCTTGGGGCTTCCTGACAATTTACTATCTGCCTGCCTGCCTGTCCGTCTGTCTTCTAAGTTCTAACTTCTGAGATGTCTTCGTAAATCATGAATCACGGCCGGCGACCACTCCACATTTACTACTCGCATGGATTATGTTTACCTCAAGGAAATTTCCGATGGTAC
>MU151417.1:0-28750 GCA_015584085.1 Macrolepiota fuliginosa MF-IS2
GGATTAACATCTGGTACTCAGCTCTAAGTCGCTCTCAACTCACTTAAAGCTCCCTCAACTCAACACTCAAGGTTTAACTCTTTACACCTTATCAAGTAAGTAATAGTGTTGTTTAGTGGAGTATCACTGTGTAGTGTAGTCACTCTATAGGAGCATGACATATCTTTACAACAGTTACTAAGCCTGTATAGGCGCTTCGACTTGCTACTCGTATAGCCACTGAAAGCCAACGACCCTTCGGTCGTAACACATGCTCAGGTTATTGGTAACTTACATCCCCATCGCATGCATATGGGATACCTGGAGGTTTTCTGACCCTCAGTTCAGGAGCGTGTTGTTGTCTTGAGTTTGCCGGAGCGACCGGTGCGAGGTACGGATAGCTCCAGCTTGTCGGTAGACCTTGCTAGACTTCAAGGTGGTGGTCTCGTTGGTCAGGTAGTGGAGGGTTTCTGTGTCTATTGCCTAGGGTGGCCGAACGGCCGAAGCGGGCGCCATCCAGGAAGTCGCTTCCATTTGGATCTGCATGGTGCCGAAGATTTGAGCGAGACATGTTTAGACGCCCGTGTGACGACGGACTGCAAGATGAGCAGGGCGACCGACATCCAGATTGGTAAGGGACAACAGAGCTATAAATTAAGGGACGCACTTGTATTCGTTCATGGGCCCGGGGGTATTGAACAGAAGAAGGGGCAGTGTGGGCGATATACTGTGAATAGACTGGAAGACGGTAAAATTTAATGAAAGGAGGCACAGATGGGCGGCCACGGTTTTTGTGAACTATTGTTTGGTTTTAATTCCAAACGAGAATACTCTTGGGTTGATCTTCGGTTGCTCTTCTGGTTCCCGACTTTACTCAGAAATCATCTTCTCATGTTACAACGTGAAAGAACACAAGAATAAACGCGTACCATTGGCTGTTTCCACCCTATGGAGAAAAGCATGGAGTTGGGCTAGTTGGTTTTAAGCTTGATAAGCGCCGCTGTTTCCTCTCTCACCGATCTTGTCCCTTGCGCACTTCAGGTGATTTACGGTAGGTAGATAACGCGAATACTCTCGACAAATGAGGAGTGGAGGATGGATGGTAGTCACCGGAATGTAGACCAATAATGTTCTAAGGCCTTGCTTGCTGGTGCTGTAGAGACCGCCAGTCGGCTACCTAGGAAAATGGACGCCGACCAGCGCCTCTAAGCCGTTTCCCCCCTGTCAACATCCGCCTCTCTATCGACGTCTCGCACGCTGCAAAAGGGCTTATTGGATTCATTTATTTCAAGTTACTCACTAGTCACGACCGTTGGACGTCCGTTTCAGACTCTTTTCGATAAAAAGCGCTTCTAGATGGTAGTCCACCGAGCCAGGGGACGGTTTTCTTTTTCATGTATGCTTTTGGACTGTGTAAATACGACGATACATGGGTGTTAGAAAACACATAAATACTTCTAATGTGTATGTAGAAAGTTAGCTAATCAATCCCCTCAATTTTGAACTCACAACTCTTTGACCAGTCTCTCTCTCTCTCTCTCTCTCTCTCTCTCTCTCTCTCTCTCTCTTCATGTCTCTCCCTCAGCTCTCTCTCTTTTCGTATCTCTCTGGACGTTGCTGTCGGTCTTGAAGCATCAACAATCGTCGGACGCGATCGTGCTCGCAAGCCCTCAAACCGTCCCTTTTGGTTGTAGCCCGGTCGTCGGCATCACAGTGCGTTGCTGCTAGCTACTGAGACAGGTGAACAGCAACGCGACCCCGTGTGGCAATGGACACACGAGGACCCACATTTGCCCACCATTGCGAGGAACAACTAGGATCCTGTAAGTTATATGAAATGACAGTACAACGTACTGTATACTTCGTATCATGTATTCTCATGTTGCACCGGTGGTCAATAAGCTTGCTACCGAAACATTAACAGCTCGAAAGCTGAAGAAAGCCGAGATACAAATCGGTGACCAGCTCCAAAACTGATTTTATTAGATAGCGCTGTGAGATTTACCAATAATATATCTCATAGGCCCATGTGTTTGGAAGTAGGAAGAAACGTAGTGCACCCTGGTGTTGGGTAGCGGGGTAGGGTCTCACTTGTTGCTGAGAATCACAATGGAACCCAAATTGGGCTATTGCTGCCGCGGGAAATAATAGAAGGTTGGCAGAGAGATGTCGCACCCTTCCTGTTGTATTTTCTGGAAAGTAGGATGGACAATCCAAGCGAATTTTTTTACTCCTGACTTACGATGCTCTTTTTGTTCTAGATTCCCCTTGGTCCAAGGGGCACTAGTTGGGCTACAGAATGTAATTTAGAGGTACTCGGATCCTGCCCCTGACTCAGTACAGCATCAAAGCACGTTGGTGACCCACATACTACAATCGAAATCGGTCAAGCTTCGGCACTCGCCCGTGTTCCATCAGAGCTCTTCGGTATCCGCAATAAAAACACAAATAGCCATGCCTCGTGGCTTTTGACACCGTGCCGGCTATGTTCGAATCCCGGATGAATCGGGCCAACGATCGATAGTGCGCTGTGCACATCACCAATCATCACACTTTCGCTAGTGTTTCTCTCAAGAATAGTACTAGGTTTGGTTGAAACTAATCTCCGGCTGACAATAGCACCAATCAAAGATTTGCTAATAGTAACTCATCACCGAGCTCATTAGCCAACGTCTTTGGTGCTTCTTATCTCGCAGCACAGACTCTCCCAATTGTAATGGTGATTGTTCAGAATGAAATTATCTTGCGCTGATCACCGACTAGTGCATAGCACATGTCTTCCTCTGTAGTTGGATGTCAGGGTCCAGGTGCCAGTAGAGTGGGTCAAGGTAGATGATTGGTCAGCGTTGTATTAGCTACGGAAACACGTTATGGTCCTTGTTTTGTGGTTCATTGAGGTCGTGGACTTCGTGGGTGAACGATCGGCTGGAACAAGGCTGCCGCCAAACTGCCGCCTAACGTTGATGGAACTTTTCTATTTTGCCGGCTCTGCCATCACGGAATTTACTTAAGCGCACAATCAAAGTCACAGCCACTTTCTTTTCGGTCTTTCCCGCGCCTGACAACGCGACCTCTTTGGCTTGTATTGTAGTCTTCACAACCGCTTTCGGCTTTGGTGCGATGTTTATTGTTACAACAAGGCGCTCACCGAAATATAAACACAGGTCACTTCATCTTCTATCTAGTGACACCACCTCCTATCTCTTCTCGGGCTTGTGCTGGCCACAGTTCAGATCTCAAGGCGTTAAATTGCTCAGCCACATCAGTTTCATCATCTCAAGGAATCCAGACGCCTTTTTGATCAGGGGCCTCGTGTACCGTCCTGTGGCTAGACGCTTCGACCTCATTGTGATTTTTTTTATCGAGCTACTGCTGGTCGGTGCTATATCACCATCATTTTTCTCCGACTATAATTATGTTATACCGTTCTTCCACGACCCCCAACATGCCCAACCTGACGCCTTTCACGAAATCTAAACGTCGATCCACGAAAGCCAAAGTCTCGATGACTCTGTGCCCCCCGAAATACGAAGAAATCGCTCTGGAGCGTGCGGAAACGACGAAACCACCCCCAACTCCTGTCTGTGCGGATATCAACAACCAAATTAGACACAACCCCGCCCATAATTATCCCGATTTTGATTTTGCAGCTTATATGCGGTACCGGTCGTACACCCTCTCAACATTTAACTTCGGGGGCTCGACGTGCGCTTGCTTCCTGGACAATGGTGTCCACGGCATTGTGGCGAATCTGGCTGCTCAATTTCCTTCCACTCCGTCCCCCACAACTCCGTCTTTCAAGATTCGTGATGCCAAAGACAAAGGACTAGGGGTCTTCGCGACAACGTCGATCCCATCCCGCGGCACTGTCTTCATCGAACATCCGACGATCATCACACCCTACCTTCTAGGAGTGTCTGTGCCTCTTGCCGAGATGTACACCGAACTCTTCGAAACCCTCCCAAAGCCAGCGTTCGCCCTCGCCACATCGCTCACGACCTTACACCAAGACAGTCCAAAAACAAAACCATCTTCGCAAGTGTCCTCCTTGCCGCCGCCATCCTTTTACGAGGACCTCATGCAAACCAACTCAGTTGCAATCGACCTCCAGGTTCCCTGTGATGTTCCGCATCGCGAAATTGTAACCCATCGTGCGCTGTTCCTCCTCCTGAGTCGATGCAACCACAGCTGTAACCCGAACGCCGCTTGGTCATGGGATTCATCAACATTGACTCTCAGTCTCACTGCCTTGCGACCCATTTCCCCTGGAGATGAAGTCACAATCTCTTACATTCCCCCTTCTCCTGATCATACCATGCGCCAACGAGTGCTGCAGAATGCCTACGGCTTCGATTGTACCTGCGAAGCATGTACGTTACCGCCCTACGAAGCGAATAGTAGGAACACAGCAAATATTCCGGAGAAGTCCGCCATCGAAGAAGACAACTGCGATTCAGATAGTGACGAGAGTGCTGTGTACTGTCTTCTACCCACTTTCGAGGAGTGGTGCGCAGACCCTACACTGCCCGATCACATTCTTATCAATGCACATAAAAACGCGCTATACGAGATCGAGCTTCAAAACCTCCACAGCCTACAATCGACTCGTCTCGGCATCCCACACCTCCCCGGGGACTTAGACGATGCGATAACGAAGGAACGCTGGCAGGTTGACGCCATGTGCGATAGTCTAGCTTCCATACCCACGGGTGCGACTGCGCAGGCTATCGATCACCATGTGGAGGCGATTGCGATGTGTTATGGGGCATTAGGAGATGTGATGAATTTCCGCAAGTGGATCGCGATTGCGAAGGAGGCGAGAGTTCGCAGTGGTGCTCACCGTGAACAGAAGATAGTATTCAACAGGTGGCTCTCAAATCCTTCGTCTTTCCCCGTATGGGACAGTAGAAAACCATATTAGTGGTATAATCTTCCTTTGAGCAAGGATCTATCTTATCGGCTTGTCATTAATCGAGATTATAAACTGTATCCATATACAATTACACCTCTTGTATTACTGCCCGTAATATAGTCAGCCTGTAATTCCATGACAGAACAACTTTCTTTGTACACCAAGTTTGCTAAGCTTTGGGGCATTGTACATCTTTCTCCACACTTGTCTGTTACGTGGTCCACGAGGACTAAGTACCTGGAACAACAAGAATTAAATAAAGCAGTAATCGATCAGAATCTACCCGGTGGAGCCAACAACGCCTGCGGGGAATTCAATCCCCATATTTTCCAACACCCCCCTCCCCCGTGTTGCCCAATACGCCAAGGTTCCGGGATGGTTAAACCATAATTGCTCCTCAGCACTCTTCGCTCCTCCTTCTGTCCCTTTCTGTGTATCACCAAGTGGAACCCCAGTTCGCTCAGTTTCGCTCTCAGCTTTGTCCTCCTCCTGTACAGGAGAGCTTTCGCGTGGTGGTGACGAAGTGCGTGGTGGTGGTGACGAAGTACGTGGTGGTGGATGATTGGACACGACTGAATCCAGACTGTCGTTCTTTTTCAAAGACTTTGGTCCCGCCTGGCCATCCTCCGATAACTTCGTCTTCTTCTTCGGGCTTGTGTGCTCCTCTGTCGAGGCGGCCGTACCCTCCGAATTTACCGAAGTCTGCCTTGATTTACCACGATCACCTTCCTCAATCAAGGATTTGATGAGACTCCCACTACGTATCCATGCAGCGACATTGCTCTCCCTTTTCACCGCATCCAGGACACCCACGACCGCGAGTAATGTCTCATCATATACCCAAGTAGGATTCTCGTTTTGTTCGGCGAGCTTTTTCAGTTGTTGCTCTATCCGCTCCTTTTTCTTGTTTTCCTTTTTCTCTTTACGTTTACGTTTACGCCCAGTGGATTCCTCACCCGGAGCGATTCCCTCCTGGGTTGGAGATTTGGTATCTTCAGGAAGAACCCCATCTGTTTCGTCCAGATCGGGACCTGCGCCCACATCGCTGCTTTCATCCTTAGGTTTGTGCTTCCGGAGTACGTCTTCGATGTTCTCCTTCCCAGCTATAACGTCCGCTAATTTGGTTCGTGCCACTTCCAGTTCCCGGACTGCCATATCTTGCTTCCGCATTTCGAGATCGTATTCCTTGAGGCAGAGATGATTGTACGGTTGAAGGTGGGCTTTAAGCGGTGAATCATCTAAGAGGAGGGTCGTTTTCGCCGAATGATTGCGTTTTTGCACAGTGGGTGACGATAACGACGGATCCAAGGTGACGGAAGTGGAATTAAGTTCGTCCCAAGGTTTATTGAGATCTTTGGTGGTTTGTACCTTCCTCCCTGCACAACAATTTCAGTTTACGACCGAATCCAACCATAAAGGATACACACCATAGTCACCGTCACTGAGCCCCAGCCGATCTCTGGCCCAGATGGCCACCAGATCCCCCTTTCGATCTCCGAAGCACTTTTCGACCATATCACCGACACTATGGGGCTGTGCCGAGCTCCACACCATCGTGTCTAACCACCGCCTCGTGCTTGGATGGAATAGATACTCGCGAAACGCTGTAAGATACGGCCGTGGATGAACGGTGCGTATGGGTCGAGGCTGCGTTGGGTCGAACTGGGCATACACGTCCTCCTCAGTCACCGCAGCCGCAGCTCCGCCATGAACAGGGTACCGATCACGCCATGGCCGATGTGGGCTGCGGTAAACGAGTGTCCCGTTCAGGTCCAGCACCAGCAATTTCCGGATTAGATGTCTCGCGTCCGTGTCAGCATCCGCGTCACCAACCCTCCCGCTTTCCTCCAACGAAATCTTCAGGTACTCCTCATCCGGGCCCGATTTTCTTTCCATGGGTTCCTGTCCAGGTACGGTTAACCTTCCGGGTGGGGATCGGCGACTGCTCCTGTTATCTCGTATTGACCGAGATGTGTCGACCCTCGTATAGGTACTCCGATGCTGGAATAATCGGTTGGCCAAACTTGGAGTAGAAGTCGGGGCTGGGGTGTTGCTGCTCGGTTCGTTGGATGAGTCAAACCTCGAGGCTGAGGAACGGAAACCCCTCCTCTGATCTCCGTAGTTCCTTCTGTCGTGTCCACGTGCAAAGCTGCGGTTGGACGTGTAGCTGTAGGTATTGCCAGAATGGTGCCTATCTCTATTACTCCGAGCTGTATAACTGTAGTCGTAGTTCTGCTGGTAATTGTAGTTGTGTCCTTGGTCGTAGGCGTAGTCGTAGCTGTCGCCGTAGTCGGTGTTGTAATTTCCTTGACTCCGACCCGCACGGGCATAATCCTGCTCGCGGTATCCGTCATAACCGCGATGGGTTCCCTCCTCCGACGCATAATTTCCGTACCCCAGAAATCCCGAATTTCCACCACCACCGTCACCACTGCTACCCCCTTGACTCCGACCCTGTCCGCTTCGGCGTCGGTCGCGACCACCGTAAACGATAATTGTTCACATCGCCGCCCCAGTCTTGCGAGTCGTAGCCGTACGCCTGTGAATTAGATGACGAAGGCCAATTGCCGGATTCACGACCATAGTTATTGTCGTTGTAGGTGTAATCTTGTGTCTCCCGACGTGGACCATGCCGGTATTGCCTGTGCGGGCGCATAGCCTCCAACAAAGTTGGAAGGTGTCGACGTAGGAGTAACGAGGGCGAAATCTTGACTAAGCGTTGATGGGTAATCCCAAAAGTGCAGGAAGAACGGCGTTGTTGGTGTATGTTTGACCCGAGAAATCAGGTTGGGGTGGCTACACGAACATAGTCGGACAGTCACAAAATTGTAGTTCACATCAATCAGGGTCGATCAGATATAACGACAAGCGTTGTATATTACAGGGCCAACAAAAATCCAGATAATCCATGTATATGTCTGTGAACAGATAGGAAACCTCGAACCGCTCGCTCTGTGGGCTGTGAGAGCCCTCGTGAGATCTGACTTGACGTCAGATTTTCAGATGGTGCGCTGTCGAGAAGCTCGTGATGAAGTTCCTGGAATTTGATGAAATATATGTTTACCCACCTTCACCGACGCCCATTGGATGATGATATCCTTGATTCTCTTTTGCAATCCCTCCTGGCACAGTTCACAACTCAAGTTCTCTGTGAGAGGGTGAAATGAATTTCTCATGCTGTGCGTAGACAAGTCTACCCGCATCAGCACATGATCAGAACGGGGATCAAAAATAAAAGGAGAAAAATAAGAGAAGTGGGGGAGATGGTGGGCGGTGGCCCGGGAACCAGAGCGACGACGTACCTGGACGTGCATCCCATGCCAAGTAAGCAGCAACCAACGCCCAAGCCCTCGTCAATTTTTTCTGATCGGTGAAGCTGCATTCCTTCGTGGGAGGGTGTGGATGAGGAGGTTGTAGGAGGATCTGCTTTAGCGCATTAAACCGATCTAAGTGGAGACACAACAGCCTTTTCAAATACACTGCACCCATCCGCTCAGCCTGTTCCTCCGGGAGGTTCGCTAAGGGGTACGAAAGCAAATGTGAAGATGTTACAACCGCCAAGTCTTGAAGGTCATGGTGCCCAGCCAGTGCGTAAACTTGCAACGGAAATAATGGCGCAGAGGTCAGGAGGAGGTCATATAATGGGGTACGGGGGACAATGTAATCCTTGGGATTAAGGTCGTAGTATGGCATACGGTCAACCGCTGTCACTAATGTTTCAAAACTCGGCGAATGTTGAGCGACCGGCGTCCCATATAACATATGAAGGATGATGTTCAGCACAGAGGACGTCTCGGAGACATGAATGATCCCATCAGGATGATTCGACTGCACGGCCTCGTCGATCGCTGCTGTGTTGTTGGATGTACAATGTGCCTCAAAAACTCGACGAAAGGCGTCTCGAGAGACACTCCTCAAAACCTGTGAGTGTACGTAGAATAGAACCATATCCGAGCTCGAGAAGATCGTATCGGGATCCACCGCATGGGCTCCGGGGTGAAAAGCAGTAGACACGGAGATCATGGCATTTTCGGTGTTAGGAGGATTGTCGGATACCATAGATGAAGTTCTATGAGATGACTATCCGAGGGTTGAGTGTGAGTGCATGGCCTTCCAACGAAGTAGTGTAATGACAGACCGTTGGAGTGGGCATTTGCCCTGGATATTGTTGTTGAAATAAGAACTCGGCCGGCGGCGTAATCGGGGAAGGATAGCTCAAGAAGTTACCCTGAAGACCCTGAAGAGTTGCTACCTCAGCTAGTTTCGTGAACTCCATGATTCAAATCATACCAATGAAAGGACTGATGTGGTGTCAGCATCAGGAATCGGATAATTACCCAGATGAGATGCCGGGCTCCTAGATGGATCCATTTGTATTTTAGGCGTTAAGCCTTGTGATAGTGACAGGTGTTTGAGTTTCTCAACGGCTATTTCGTTAACATGGACTTGGTACGAGCGGAAGTGTAGTGGTAGGAAGCAGGTACTTCAGAGGGTGATCTCTGGGAACGGCATATTACCCATCGCTTTATACACCTCATCCATCAGCGGCAAGTGGAGCCAATACCAATAGATTCGGTATGTTAAGTAGCCTTCTCGGAAGTCATTCCCATCATCATTATTGACGTGCGGATGCCTCATCACCGCCTCAGTGTTGTGGCGCTGCCGACCTCTAATTTGTTCGGGTACCATCTTGATCCCCACTGTTTCAGAGGGCACTTCGGTGCAACATAGGTTGTCGCGCGCCCGCACACCCAACTTGATTCACGCGGGCAATGCTCAGCGCACAGAACTCATCACCAAATGAGAAACTAGTCATGACTGACGTCAAGTGATCTCATGTTTCCATTTTCGGTATGATCTACACTATAGCGGCTCCGATGTTGATGGTAGAAGTCGGCCGTTCGGCCAAGCCTTACCGGAATGGCAAATGCTGGGTAGGTGAAGACCCCGTGCGCGGAAATGTGGCGGAACTAAGTGTAGGAATCCCATCGCTTTATTTTTTACCATTGCAGTAATAAAAACTCCCGCAGGTCCGATATACTGGGCCGGTGAACAAATAATGCATGTGTTATATTGAATCCTTATTGAACATTGATAAAAGTCTCGCCCCATATATGGCATACCATACTATATATGGTAGGGTTCACAATAATATTACTAGTCTTATATATTTACCGGCCCAGTGGTTAACATCGAGCAGGGGACCTTGTATGTGGGAGTGGCCCAACATCGAGGCCGTGAGAACCGACTTAAACATATCGTCGGTACCAGACCCCGCCTGATTGAATTGGCGCGAAACACAGAGGTGGTTTGGGATATATATGGACCAGTGTTCGAAAACCTCCCTAGAAACTCTACCTTATGGAAAATGTTATTCTGCTATTCTATTGGCCAAGTAATCCCAGGCTAGTCCTGCCATTGTCTAGCCACCATTGAGAAACTGTACCAGTGAGTGAGGCCAATGTGTCGTAGTCGCATCATCCCCTGATTTCATATTTAGCATACAATCGTGGGGTCTGCTTACTCTGTGTGTATATAACCAAGAACCTGATATGAAACACTCCCCAGTGTCTAGGTTCTTCCTGTATATGGGGATCATCACTTGGAAGGAACAGGTGTGTATATAATAGGGACGCTTCAGCGACGAGATTGATGATAGGTCAAGAGGGCTGGATGAGGAACCGCGATGGGATGAGCTGAGGGGTATTTGAAGAAATGAGACCCCTGGATGTCATCAGAAGAATGAGGTCCCCTGATGTCATTGATGGCATGCTTAAAGCTGTTCAGTCCTGTGCATCAGGATTCAAAGGTATGGTAGGTGTGACAGAACGTGACCCGTGTTATGTCAATGGCAGCCAAATAGACCCAAATAGGTGCGACTCATCCTCGGACCAACAGTCAGTTGTCGAAGCTTTGTTCTGTCTTCCAAGGATCAATCACTGATCTGATGGTGGTGACCGGAGCATCTGGGAGCACTCTGCTCCTTACCTCACCCAAACTTCTTTTCGGGTGGGCGTAAACGACGAAATGATCACAATCACCCGCTGCTTTGCCCCATATCACCCACCCGTACCATACCACTGTCTCGCATCAACCAATGTTTCCAGTCTGCCGACACTCGTACTCCCGGCTATCCCGAGCTATTTATGTTTACCCGTCCAAAAATTCCAAGATTCCCAGAACTTCCATCAAACATCTAATACCTCGGCTTTCCCGTTCGCCTATTCCAAGAAAACATGAAATCCAGCATCGCGCCCCGAGGTCGAAACCATCCTCTCCGAGGCATAATCATTCACCGAGTAAACGGATTGGGTAGGCTGCGTCCTTTGCTCAGCTGGTTCTCTCCTCCCCCCACCATCATTCTACCCTCCCCCTGCTCCTCAGGTGTCGAGGCAGGTGTCTTTTGTCCCTTCGGTAGCTCCGTCCCTGACTTTCAAAGTGTATTGTTCAAACTTCAGTCTATGACTATCAGCAACTAGACTAATTAGGAGTGGAGAAATTACCATTATACTGCATCGATCAAACCCTGAGAGGGCTGACGAGGACGACAGACAACAGCCACTGCAGATCTGCAGCTTCTAGGTATTAGCTCGCCATCAGGTAATCCTGAAGCTCCTCAGTCATTCGCATTCCGCTCACTGTAGGAACTTGCATTTTCACGGAACCATCTCCACCATCCGAAGCGTGGCTGGACCCTGGACCCTGCAGGGATCATTCTTCATCGATATCTGTCCCATGACGAAGCTTCTCAAACTCATTGACGTCCCTGCTCTTCCCAATGACGTCCTTAGACTGGTATTCGAGGAGGCTATAAGACAGGATACCCGAAAGGCTGTGAAGTATACCTTGATTTCACAGCTCGTCCGCAACTGGTACACCATCACGAGCTTCCCTACCGTGTAATACTGATAACTTCCTATCTCACAGGGCTGAGACATGTTTGTATGAAGATGTACGTTTGTATTCGGAAAAATCGCTTCGGAGGTTCCTTCGAACTCTCGAGACGTCAACGAAACCAAAATTATTTTTCGCCACGCGTGTCAAATCACTCGCATTCGCATACGACATTCACGACTTCGAGCGGACAGCTCGAATTCTCTCCGTCTGTAGCGGAGTAGAAAACCTCACTATCTGGGTGATACCTTCCCCAAATTCCACTGACGTCCAGTTGGATGTGAGTTTCCCCCATGATACCGATGTTTCCGAATTACTGTATCACACCTCACCGCACTTGGAAATCCACCACGGGCACCCCCAGCAACTCCACACTGCTCTCCACACCTTCGCGCACCATCTTCGTCCCAGGCGCCTCGCATTGCTTATCGACAAACCGTTCCTTTGCCCAACCACGACGCAGGCGCCGCATTTAGCATGGACCACGGCCCACTCGTCTCCCAACTTCTCACTCGGTTTATTCTCCACTATCACCCACCTCACCATTGTTAACCGATGGACTGAGTGGAGCACTTGGGCGTGGGCCCGCAATGGCAGCGCCTCACCTCACGAGGTGTCTCACCAACGATTTCATTCGCTGAAATTCCTTCCGAGACTGACGCACCTTTCCGTCGAAATTCAGGTTGGCAAGCGTTTAATGTCAAGGAATTTCTTTTCTTCAATGGATCCATCCGCATCTCATCAGGGGAACCGCAAGCTCGCGGAACGCGTCGGACATCCGCTAGCAAGAATACTCTTAAGTCCCGAACTAAACCCGCGCCTCCACGTTCTCCTCTGTATTCTTTCATTCGATGACACACCCTGTTTCACCGCCCGTAGTATCAAGGAAGAGACGGCCAGTAATCTTAGCATCCTTAACGACGAGCTCGAGATCCCATCGACTCAGCTGGCGAATCTAGGACTGGATTCAACGGACGGGTGCCTAGGGGACCCTCGCCTTGTTTTTGCCTACGACAGGGAACCATTCAGGGAACGAGAAGCCGGATCATACAAGGTTTGGAATATGTGGAAGCGTGCTGAGGAGATTGTGCGTCTGCAGAAGCATGTTGGAGAGGTCTATGGTATGCTCCCAAACATTTGTAATCAATCTCTCGTCATATCCCCTCATCTGGTTGACCCACAGATCCAATCGTTTTTGAGCTTTGACGCATCGACTGTTGGTTGGCTGATGAACTGGAGGACAGCGAAGGTGCTTGTTATGGGTGAGGCTGTGCGGGACAACGGGATATACATATGCGTTCTTTTCTCATCATGTGCAAGATTTTCATCTCACGTTATTGCACCGAGGACTTGATGGTTTCCGGGTTTATTTTGGGTTATAGGGTCACATTGTTTTTATTTGGGCTTTTGGGGTTTTCTTTTGGGTTTTGGGTTTTGGGTTTTGGGTACTACTAGATAGATTAATTGTCTCGGCGCAATATATATAACAGGGTTCCAATGGAGCAGGTCTATTCCGGGTGTCCATAATGGCTATGATTTACAAGCTTTTAGTGAATTATAAATGGGGGGCCTCTCGTTTTAACTTCACATGTGTTGGTGCTTGATTGGCCTACGAATCAATCGGGCGTCATCGTAAGTTTAGGAACTGCGGCCTCGGGTGACATCCTGGAACTGGAAAGGGGGATTACTAATAATAATGTTGGTCAACTGTACTACGAATGTGCCAGCATAAACATCTCGTGGGTTTTTGTAAGTCTTGATTTCTAGGCTCTGCCTATCTAAGCCTCCGGCTCGTCCCTCATGTATCTGATTACTCTGGTGCGGTCACTGTTACTCACCCGATAATCCTTATCTGACTACGAGTCGCTGTTAGCATTTTCCTCATGGAAATAACCACTGTCCCCCAAATGATCCTGTTCAACAGGAGGGTGGATATATGATGTCAGCGACTACCATTTTCTCCAATCCCCCAGAAGGGCCACCTAACAAAATCCAAAGCTTAATAATACTGTATATAGTGGAGAAAATAGAGTTACTACACGTACGTATTTTAGGTTAACCTTAGTCGCGGCTGGCCCCGGACCGTGGAGAGGTCCACAGGGTCTCTGCGCAAGATACATGTACACAGCCTCCGGGAGATCTCGCTCATCTTACAGAGCATTCGTGGTGTGTCGTGGCGTGACATCTTGGCCTAAATATTTCAAGTACCCACACAGGGTGAGTGCCACGACCGCCAGGGGTAACTTCCCAAAACCAAAATGATGAGTCTTCGAGATTTGTCAATTGTAAGTATTTAGTGGAACGGGGAATTTATAGGAGGCGCAGCTCCGAATGCCATGAGACTAAAGTAGACACTCTCCACCTGCGATAGGTAGTATTTCTTGACAACGTTGATCGTATCCTATATGTGATTGTGAGTAGTTGGGCTTACGAGTAAAGGAAAACACAAACATCCAAAACATCCGTGCAGGGTCCGTGATCTATCGGGAATGGCCTCCTCCCGTCAAGTTCAATCAATCTCATACCCTCTAGTAGACCCTCTGCAGGTGGCATTCCGGAAGCGATCAGTTGTCCTGAGTGTGGGACTGATATCGCCTTTAAAGTGTTACTCGAGCCTAGTTCTGGAGGCCCTGATGGCAAGGTAGCCACTACATCACTCCCCCCTACGCCATGTTGATCTCCGATGGTCACTGTATGTTGTTTCTCCGCTGCCGCCTTTCGTATGTTACCATCTGGTGCTGCCACATAACAAGTGAAATGGAAATCTGTATACGTCCCGCCCTCGTCGCTTGTCGGGTGTGGAGTTTGTCCAGGAGTGTTAGGGTGGACCCTACTGAAAACGTCGGTCGACGCAAGGAGCTCTCCGCGGTCATCGGGAGTCTTATCTTATTTCAAATCAGTATTATCCGCGACTTCTGAATGATAATGTGCACCAGAACCTTTACATGCGCTGATAAATTTCTGAAGAGGGCTATCTGGAAGATACGTAACATCTGACTGTAAATCAGTATTAGGATGGAAGACTTGGTTGATGAGACAATTTGGCGGCGCTCACGTTTGCGATAGCGTGGATCAATGCTATGGTGCCACAAGCTTTCTCATCCTAATCAAGTTTGCTATCACCACCGAAAAATCCGAAGGGGGGGGTTTCTAGCTTACCTTTTGTTTGATGAATAATAGAGTATGGTCAACAGGATGTTGTCCCTCTGCATTCACCTTTTCTTCATGCTCCGTTTGCTTTGCTTTGATTCCAGGATGCTCTGGGAAAAGAAGCACCACAGCCTTAGTCGGTTTTGGTATGACATTTAGGAGCTGGGGAGCTGGGTCGGTGAAGAAAGACCAACTAAAAATCGGGCCACTCACGTCGTCATCAATTCCGTAGATGTCGACAAATTGATGTCGGGAAGTAAGGAGGCCCGCCTGTTGGGCCCACTAGGGTTTCTCTCAGCTATCTTTATCCACCTCTCTCGATCGTTCGCACCCACCGAGTTGAATACCTAGATCATGTATCAATCTGTGCTCAAGGGTGCGAAATAAGGAATTATACCTCTGGATTACACTCATAAGGTATCCAATGCTCGCTCTTAGATCCTTGAGGTTCACTTGTTGGATTTACAGACTGCTCGAGAGTGGAGGTCATTGTCGAAGCGAGAAAGATAGCCCAGTGGTTTTAGGACATTATACTGATTGTGTAGTGATTGACTACGTGACGTCATCGGTGTGACGATGATTGGCAAGTTAAGCTCAATTAGACTGGCATGTATAGGTGCTTTTAGGACCATCTTGGTGGCCCCATCTTGTACTCGTTCGCAAGCACCACTAAGGTACTCACTGCTATGATGGGCAATGACGTTGTAAATGGAGGTGTTACCGGGTAATTCAAGTAACAAGAAATCCACAATGGCTGTGTTGGATGTACCGGCCGGATCTTGCCGACGAAAGGGAATAATCTCTGGAAATTGTCAGGTTTGTGTAGCGCTTTCACTGTTTAAGATGTGCTACCAAATAAATTACTCTCTTACCCTCTTGTGGACGCAGGGTGAATATTATCAATGTCTCCATCTTTGTGCTGTGTTGGCCGGTGGCCTTCAAGCTCCAGCGCTTGGGAAACCCACCCGGTCACTGCATCATTTCAGGCTCCGCGCGCCCGTTACGGAACATATTGGCACCCCCGATGTTGAAACAAATAAGCAGTGCCCCGGGGTCCGCAGCTATATAATAACAGCTCATACCAGTCAACTCCACTCACGAAGTCCGTACCATTCCCTCCCCTTTTCGAGCGGGATCTCGTCAAGTGTTGCAATATCACCTCATTTTCTCCACAGCTTCGCTCCTAGGAATGTCTACGGTACCCACCGCTTCATCCCCGCTACCGTTTTATGGACATGCCTATTCGCCCAGACGTCTCGCAGACTACGAACCACTTGCCAAAATCTGCTCATCATTCATGTTTGAGCTATTTACCCCCACCTCCAATCTCGACTGCGCCAACACTTCCTATGACCCTTTGCCCTACTTCATCGCTGTGGCCTTTTCACAATCACAGCTCCCAGAGGCCAATGCACTTGCTGCATTAACTCTACTCCAGCGGTTGAAATCTCATCACCCTACGCGCGCGTTCTCCTCTCCGCCCAAACGCAAGGAGCCCGAGCGCCTGTTCCTATCCTCCTACATTGCTGCTACCAAAGTCCTCAGTGATGAGCGCTACCACCTAAAGTTCTGGGCCAAAGTTGGTCAGAATAAATTCACTGTTGAAGAACTCACCGCAATGGAAAAGGAATTCTTTGAAGATCTGCAGTGGGACGTCCAGATAGACGATGCGACGCTAGCAATCTACCAACTCTTAGTTGAACGGCGGAGGCAGGTCGAAGAAGCAAAGGACTCGAATGAGTGGAAGTTACGTAGCGATTCTATGGAGTCGCACTTCAGTTCTGGCTCGGCAGAGTCGACGGGTTCATCGGGCTGGGCACCCAGCGACGCTGGTAGATCACCCGTATCAAGTATCCCAAGTACACCCTCCGACCCTTCAATATCAGATCCAGTCATTGCTGCTGGTATGCTCAGAATAAAGGAATCCGAACAGAATCTCGCCGACCTGGACAAGCGCATCGAGGACCTCCAGCAAAAATTTGCCTCGTTAATGTCCGAGTCTTCGTTTCGAAGTCGGGATTGTGCCACAAAGCCTCGTCATGGGACTCGTCATATGCTCAAGGAGAAGTTATTGCATGTTTTTCACTAGTTTTCTCATTTATTTGTGTTGTATTTACTACCTTATACCCCCTCCATGTAAAGGTATTCTGTTATTTTCTAGGGTTGTACAAAGTATATGTCTTTACTATCTTTACTATTCCATGCATCTTGCCTGGGAATTTCTCCCAACGACAGCCGGAATCCGGCCGGGCATATATTACTCGTTGCATTATTGGAATCAAACAACAGCTGCGTGGTCGATTGGCTGTTACTGCTTCTAAAATTACGCGAACTGCCTCTGCGGTTGTTCGTCCAATACACATACAACCCCATATATATCCTGGAAGAAGACGGGGTTTTCTGCGTAGTAAAACTGAACGGAATCTCTCAGGTGGTTAAAAGGGTGTACACTGGCACTGCTCAGGTCCAGTGGTCAAAGCGTCCCCTCGATCGGAATCGTGAGAGGATGAATTGTCCAGAGCTGCCCGAAACTTTAATGGAGGTTGGCAATCTCCACCAGTTTGCGCCGTTTACAGTATGTGCTGTCCTAAAGCTCAGTAGAAAGAACACTAGCATCCGAATGGGACCCCTCGCCAAAGCTGGGCGCAAGTACTAATATGCGCCATGAGGGTACCATCAAACAGAGAGAAGTGCCGGGATTTGAGCGGACAATGCTACACCCAGCCCAGTCACGTTTGATAAACCGATTGCCGTTGACTGTTGACCACCTCAAGTCAAAACGAGGAGTATGTCGCCAGGTATCGATATCAATATCAAATCTCAGAATTTTATTTTTGTATGCGCAGGCAGGAATAACAATGATTAGATCACACAGGAATAGCAGGGTTGGTGGATCACCTCTGTGTCATGCATCAAGGAGGAATTGAACCCCTGGTGGGTTGAGCTTATTGATTCTTGGACATAGAGGTTGGATCTTAGCAAACGATATAATGGTCCCCAGGGTTTTGTGAAAAGGAGAAGTACAGCAGGGGGGTGTTGAACATAGGTCGAACACTGGCTAGGCTGTGCAGATGCGTTGTTATCCGAAGACGTGGTCCTGACATTGGTTAATGATTGGGGACCATGCTGTACAGTACGAGGATCTTATTATTACACAATCGAACTGTTTTACACGTCAAAAAAGCAGTGAGGCTCGTGCCCGAATTGTGTCCGGTATCGCATCCACAATAATGCATTATATTTCTTCGCACACCTTATTTTATTCTATGTAAACACAACTCCGCCAAGGGGCTCCTTGGCCTAGTCTCAATCGGGGTGAACCAAAAATGAAAAAGAAAGTATTTGATAGGATCCAATTTTCTCGTTATCTCAAGAGATAGCGGTCCGGTTCTCGGTGTGTCACGGATTCCCCACTAGCCTCGGCCAGTCCTTTGGTCAATACATAAGTACTGTTGTTGAAAAGTCTTGAGTCGCGAGCAATTTTCTCTCCACCTACTCAATCTACTGCCTTAAGACCTTACCAGCGGCTTGTCTGGTATCGTGGCTACCAGAATGTCATTTTTTCAAGATTTCATAACGCTGTTACACGGAGGGGACAGGGCATCGGGTCAAAATTATCAGGTGTTTGAAAATATCGTCACACCAGTCATGGTGAATCTCAATCTCCGTCGCTTTGAATTTTGTCTGAGGCCAGTGTCAGCTGCGGTCCTTGAGATAGCAAAAGTGATTGCCTTGAAGATGATTTCACAGTGTTCCATAAGAAATTCCAGTTTGCTGTAGATATTCTTGTACATCATATACTACCATCCACTACAGCAGTAACCTGGGATTGCACCTCGGGGTCATTGTAGTCAATATATCATTGCATCTTCGGGATTCTCTGCGCCCTCTTCCGCTTTGCTGGGTGATTGATCTTACCCACAGGATTATTTTGACGTTACTTACTACGTTCACCCAGGGCTTGCAGCTGTCAGCATCCAGCGGAGTTTGAAGTCTGTTTATCACACCCAATCTTGGAAACTCATAAATCTCAGTGTTCTGCCTCTTATTCACTCCCGAGGCATGATTTTTTCACAAGTTGTACATTGAAAGGTACACAATACCGGGTGCATTTTTGGCTGAGAGCAGTGCACCAGATCTAGGGAGATCTGGGCTTTGATGGAAAATTTGATGGTGAAACTGCTTCAATTTCTGAGGTATTTCGCATTTTCTGTCGCAAATCCTGTGTATACAGCAAAACTACATGGATTTATATATAAGGATCCCTGAGGCACACACCATAAAAAATCGTGACGTGCAACGGTTGAGTATAGAACCTATATTTTGCAATTTTCAAGCACTTGATCGATTTCAAACATCCCACCAACGACAGTAGTTGGAGTTTGGGTGCATTAGGTCCCGCCTTCAGGGCCTCCCAGGGTGATCTTGTCCGGGTGAGTGGAATATTCGGCCTTGGGTGCGCCGATATTCGGGGGTGAAAACTCACCAACTAAAAGATGTGTCCCATTGTTGTCATACCTGTACAAAGTCTCCTCAAGTTGTAGCATTGCAGTTTCAACGATGGCCCCCAGTCTAATTGTAGTACTCTCCCAGAAGGCTCGTACTATTACCACTACATCAGTCAAAGGACACAAGGAGTGCGCAGCTTTACAGGATTTGTGGATTTGTCCTTATATTCTTTATTCTCGAAAAGCATCTCACAAAAGTACATTACAAGAGCCTTTGCCTTCTCCTCGTCCGTTTCTTAATGGAATAATACCTGAGGTTCTGGTGAGCCTATTTTTCATATAGCTTGGCCAGTCAACCTTCAGCAGGCGGGTGGGCGCGGGAAAGCAGCAGTTCAGGGAGCTGTTGATTGATAATCGAGGACAATGGTGGCCACTACCGCACATCAGCCATGAAATCTCTCCGCAGCTTATTCGGATCTGCTCAGTTCTGAGCTTACTTCCGTTTTTAGTACATGCCCAGCCTCAGTGTATGGTAACCATATCTTAACAGTTATTTTTATGTTGTTTGTAGCGGTATAACATCGAAAGCCGCATGGTCCAGAGTTGATGCCGCGGCCCCTAACACCGGGTCTGACCTCCCGAGTCGTGCTCTCCGTGATTACAGGGCAATCGAACCACACTCCGCGCCAAGGGCCTTTCTAATTCGTGGTGTGATGGTTATTACGTTGGTCGTTGTTAAGACCAGGGCGGGTAACGCACTAAGTTCTCTGGGCCCGTTCTCCTTCATGTCTGTCCTCGGAGCTGACGTTGAAGATATGCAATTTCCAAGAGCACGCGGAAAGCTCACCTATCTTTCTCCATCGTCCAATGACATTGCTTATCTGAGCATATCAGGACTGCCTTTTTCTTCAGTGGGATCATCCGAATCATCAGGATTTCGATCCATTTCTGTCGCTCGGCAGTATATACACTAGCTATGACCCTGAATTTTGTTTTGGAAGTGGATATCTTCGGAGTTTAACGCCTACGTGTTTTTCTTGCACCGCGGGCATTCTACCAGAGGCTGACTTTCGTCTTTCTTGATCTTACTTGCTGAGCTGACTGGGGTGTGCATCAACGCCAGGACCGGACGCCAGATGAATAGTACAGCTGGGCGGGCACACACTGAAAATTCCTACTAGACCTATGGGTGGGTTAGTATTGTTGGATGGATCCGGGGTCTATGGAATATTCACCGAGGTCTGTACTAGTTGTGTCCATCACGACAAGCGTTGAGCTGGGAGGGGGAAGAGAGGGAATTCTTCCGCAAACTTGGGGGAGGAGTCTATATATGTTGGAGAACTTCTGTGCACAGCCTACGGAGATATCAGACATCACCTCTTGAACCAAATGACATACATTATGCTGTAAAGCAGCCACCTGACTGAACGATGTGCGAGCGCGAACGCGTCCGTCAGTCGCTTTGGTCTCAGGCCTCGAAATGCACCAATTAATGGCGGAGACGACTACATGATCACAGTAGAAGCTAAAGAATGCGAAACCAGCAAGCACGATTAAATGTACCAAATTTCCCATTTTCCCATTTTCCCACGCTAGCCATGTAGGTACCCCCATGTTCTACATGACCCATGCATGCTTATTTACTCGCGCAAAATCCTCCTAAAGCGCTGGTTGTGGTATCCGGATGATATCAGTGAGGGGTGATCCAGAGAACTTATATCCCTCACTTGCGTTCCGTTATTCTTCATTTCGCCAGGCTTCCCCATAGGCGGGGGCTTGCAGCGGAAACGGGGCACCATCGTCTCTGTTTCTACTCCATTTCTACTATTTCATAGTACGTTCAATTCAGATTACTACTTACTTTTACGGCTCATATTATTGAAGTCACTCAAGTCGCAAGTGCGTAAGGAGAAAGGGCGGTATATGAGAAAAAATCACCAGTGAATGGGTACAATTTCCTTATAGAAACGTTAGATCGAAGACGGAGGAATGAAGAAACCGAGAATATGTATGAATATGTATATCTTATCCTAGAATGATCGGCAGGGTTATCGAACAGGCTACCATACATACATCAAGGGTCGTCGATGAATATCCGGTACTGCCGTGATACGCAAATCAGACCTCCTAAATCCAACACACGAGTCTAGCCACCAATATATTAGCCGAAAGTTGATAGTCTTGAACTGTCGATCCCCCGAGCTTTAAGTCTATCCTCTTTGTGTGTCGTGGCCGTCCTACGCTCGCGCCACACAGCAGTTGGTAATTACTCATTGACCCAGTCACTCCAGACTGCTTCATCACCTGAGCCCTCGCCATATGGCGTGCATCGTGTCGCAATGGCAGAACCTCCCCTTTCGTTGACATTGTTCTGTTATTCGTCATAGCTCCGGCCTTAGTGCACACCCAATGCATTTGAGCAGCTGGATAGAATTAACCAAAGGGAAGGGTTACCGCCATCTGGGTTACCCGGCCTTACAACGTCACATGATACTAATAATACAGACATATATAAAGATACATAGTTTAGACAAACCGTGAACTTACTTTCTTCTTCATACCTTTTCCTCTCGATATGCGTATATCTAACCCCTCAAATAGACGGTCGAGAACATTCATTATTAGTGTGAACATGAGTAACTTGACATACGTCTAAACCTTTTTGTGAGCCTCCGGGCTTTCAGTATGTTGGTTTGGAAAATAAGGATATGGACGCCACAACATGAAGGGTCGATCATTTCTGATGTTTCGTGTTGCTGGGCGTTTACTACCTGCCGGGGTGGGGGAGAGTCTTTGTTAGTCTCTTTTTCTTGTTGGGTGGAGCTTCGGACGCCGTTGCTGGGCGCTTGCCGCTTGCCGGGGCGGGCGCAACCTTTGGTGTGCAAGTTATCAGCAACAAAATTCGCACGGCCCTCCACTGGAAATTTCTCCCCGTCCTATAACGAGCGTAATTCGTAATTCGCTATGTAGCTACTGCCGTCAGATTGAATGGATTGCACCCGACGATATCACGGATCTCCTCCATGTCCTATAATTCCACGTTGGGTTGTCAACGTGCGTAAGCAGTAATGACAATGATGAATTAGATCCCCAAAAATTATCGGAGAAAAACCATCCGTCCATTCTGTACTATCTCTGAATCCCGAAACTCCCGAATGAAAAACACCTGCCCGTCATATGTCCTGGGAAGCAGGGAGCATAGAGCCCTCTCTGTGATACAACTGGACGGAAATGCACAACTTGAGAGGTTCTCCAATGTTTCATTAAACGACTCAAGTACTTCTTTCGCTCTTCGATGAAATCCTAAGAGGATAAATGGGCTAAAATTGTATGTTTCTTATGGCCGCTATACAAAGAATACGAATCGAGGTTCGTATTAGATACATAATGAAGACACCACAAATGGACTCGTATGTACATCAGAACAATCAATCAACGGACTACAATTATACACACGTTGGCTCACAGAATTGGTGTTACAAACGCTTGCAGATGCGCAGGGATGTCGATAGAGAACGGAAACCTATCATCTTTGTGGCCAAATCGCATCCGGGATGGGTCATCTGCCGGGTTATCATCTCCTCTAATCCATTTTATATCCAGAGTGATCTTATGTTGGGAGCAGAGGGAACGTATGTTCCTGATTATGCTCCTCATCTGCGGATCAGCAATGACCAGCCCAGAGATGGCTTGCACAACACTCGTGTTGTCCGAACGAAGCCTGATCCTTGTTCCGGAGTATCCTGCTGCGATCATCAACCTTATTCCCAACTCCGCGGCCACAGCCTCCGCCCATTGAATAAACCTCTGCTCCGCATGCCATCCTTTCTCAAGCTTCCACGCCTGCCATTGGCCGTCGAACATGAATCCAATGCCTTTCCCGGATGCATCGACGAAGATTTCATGGACAGGGGCGGGGACAGTGCGAATAGGAGGCGGTTCGTCATCCGATAGTGATGCGCCAATGGTGAAGAGGCTAAGCTGGGGCGGTTGTTCGGTTGTAACCAGGGGGCCTGCGCGCAAAGGATCTACGATGAGGTCTTCCGTAGACTGGACCGTTGGGCCTCCAACTTCCTGAGCATCTTCATCCTCGTCACTGTCCAACTCCCAATCAACCTCCGAAAAATCCCTCTCTCCATCACTCTCCGATGACGAGTCTGAAGAGAAAAATGCGGGATCGGGAGGGGAGGGAGGATCAGGCTCGGATATCAGGGGGAAAACGTTTCCTTCAAGGTCCAGCCATTCCGAAGGCTCGGGTGAGCCAAACGAGGTCGAAGAGCGAAGCTCGTTATATCCAATCTGCAGAGCAAGCAGCTCATCCTGTAGCTTTGATATCTCTCGCTTCGACTCCTCGAGCTGGGTCTCGTAAAGCGAAGCTAACACATTCGCCCTGTCTCGCTGGGCTTGGTACGTCTTCAAGCGCTCTGAATCATGTTGTTGTTGGGTGTCACGGCCACGACGAAAACCCTCCAAGTATCGATCTTGCACCTCGTTGTCACGTTGCCGGACAGCTTGTGCATATGATGGATCCTTCTCGCGGATGTCCAAAATATGCAGCATATAGTTGCTGCACACCCGACAGTCGCAGATATGAACGATGCCAAATGCTGGGTCATAGACGCAGGGGGAGGTCAAGTCGAATAATGACAGCTCCTGTGAAGTCATATGGTTCACCGAGAACGAGAAGGGTGATTGAGAATGGCCATGGTTGCCCATTGTGAGGTGGTAAGAAATGGGTTGTGGAGGCGTAGCCTGCCCTGAGAGCACCTCACTTAATGGATGTTATCCTTGTGCCTTTCGAGGGGATTGCCGCCGTTCCTTATAGAAGGTATTTGTAAATGTGGGGCACACGGCCTGGGCATGCAAGAGTGATCCGGTTATCCGATCGTACGTAGAGATCAGGCCTCACCCAAGAGCATGACACCATAAGTACAGACAGCGTGGCATCGAGAAGCAGGGGAGCTGGCAAGAGAATGGGGTTTAGCTTCCGGTGTTTCGGAAGCTCGTGTCGTCCTCGCCTTCGTCGCGCTCAGTCTTCAAGGCAGGCGGTACGTAACCAGGCGACGGGTCTAGGTAGGGGCCCACAAGAGAAGCGGAGAAACCCCGAGTCATGCCCAGTCGGGCGCTACGCTTGTGACCGCCCATTCAAGAACCCAAGTACTCAAGGACTAGGACACGGCCGTTGATGATGTGTCAACTGACGGCCACCAAATATTATGACGAGCGCTGATCAATTACGCTCAGGTATTCCCACGTTCTAACAAAATGCTATCTATGATACGTCTTGAGCTTAGACACAATCAAAACACTTCTATGCAAATCCAGAATTTTTAAACAGACAAACACCGCAACCAGAGCCTACCCACGGGCCGACAAGTTGATTTCACAAATGTAAAAATCAATGTCATACAGTGAGCCCTATACCATATATAGTATAATATTCCATGTTAGGATACAGTGCACTGTTGCCAACAGTCTGTTGGTTAAGATATTTCATTGATTTTACACATATCAAATAAATTGGTCGGACCAGTGTACCAGAACTATGTTCATGCCCGTGCTCGCCATGCCCATGCGGGTGCTGAGTGACGACAAGAATCTGGGACTGCTATCGCGCGCCCCTTTGTAGTAGATACGTTCTGCTTGACAATAAACTTGGATTTTTTAAAAAAAAAAGACGACAAGAATCGGCGTGACCCTCCATAGTGCATCACCAACTGCGCACTCTGCCCCTACAAATACTGCCTCGCAGCCGCGAGTGTCATATTCAACGGCGACAACATCTCGTAACAAAGTATCTCGTATCTGGCTTCTGGTCTGGTGTCATTGCTGTTCAGTTTTGCCGAGTTGTTCCCACAGTGTATGGAAGCACAGGAGGACATGGTCTAACTTTTGTCACCAACCAGCCTCATGTGGCTTGTATCTGGGGCCTTTGGAACTCCATGACTACTAGTCACTACCTGTAGATTAAACTGATGATAACCACTTGTAGACTCGTCCATGCTGATTGGCCTGCACCCTTCGTCTGCTCAGATAAACCACCTTATTATACTAAAATTAATACCACAAACGAAAGTATCATGTATACCCAACTCAAAGTGCCATGTCTAGTCTGTTACTCTGAGCTTGTGGTCGCTAGAGCTGGCGCCCGACACGGCATATCTGGGACACGCCAAGTACCTTCTCCGTTCATGGGCGGGATGGGCGGAAACAAGTAACCCCCGATCTATCATGAATGGGACCAGATCTATCATCCCGTCATCGAAGTTACAGCGTGTCCCCCGGTGCTTCCATACACTGTGGGTGTTCCATTATGATTGTTGCTGTTGTTAGCGTTCTCGTCCAGGGAAGATTTGATCGGCGCCGCCCAGGCTATTGTTCGTTATCTTGTCCAGTTTCTCATGTACCTGCCGAACAATCGGCATAAACACCGAAACCCAACATACGCATATGCAACGCAATATTCCTAACCCTCAACGGCCGACTCGCAATCAACTTACCCTGCTGCTTAATCTCACAAAATCTTAGTCCCAACAAATAATTATGCACTCAAGTATTCAACAGCTCCGTCAACGGCCCAACATCCGATCCCGGTCCCACGACGCCGGCACGTTTCTGCTTTTTAAATTGTTATACCTTAATAGAGTATTTTGGGAGCTAATTTTCGCCAATGGCACGCAGACATTAAAAGCAAATATTCCATCGGCATAGCCTCCTTCAGCGTTTGCACATCTGTCTGCACCGCCCCTACACTCCCCCTACACACAATCGTGTAAGGCCTCTTCAGAAAAAATAAATGTCTTATCCAGGGGTATATATACGGCGCGAGTCCACAACGATCTGACTATGTATCGATTTTCTTGTTAGCTCTTGGGACGGGCTATGCGCGCTGTTATGGTCTGTGTTATGAGGGTTGTGCATGGAAGAGTAGGGGTGGGAGCTACAGCTCCCCCACCCATATCGCGCACTCTCGGTCCAAGTTCGACTCATGTCCGTACTCCTGACGCAGTAATATGCCCCAAATCTAGCACCAATCTCATTACTCGACGCTGGTCTTTAACCCTGTTTCTCTTCACCTATTAAACCATTATACAAGTTCTTCTGAGTTTACTGGCCAATATATACTGTTCAAATACAGACACAGGTGTCACCAATTAATACCTCAAAACGACTCAGACCAGAGAAAAGCAGAACCGACATTGCGATTCTTCATCAAAATGTCTCCACCTGTCACCCCTTGTCCCCAATAACTTTGCACAAACCTCCGCCCCTTGTATGGGAATATAGGCGAAAGAGGTCCGTCGTACTACTTGTCCTTCGGGATCGATACCGATATGGGACGCTACCTGGGATGAGGCTACCAGTTTGGCAGAGCTGGTGTGGCTGGATAGCCAGAGGTTGAACAAGCAAGGTGAATGTTGGACGGTCCGCAATGAGGGTGGCGAGCATGTGCCTCATGTGTTTATTCGTTGTTACCATCGGTATATTCCAAGTTCCAACCCCCTTCCTGTCCTCGACATTATTCGTATTGCCTTCCCGGTCGGACACTCTAATGAAGTAGCCTGGTCACTATCCATGAGACCGGCTACCCCACAGTCCCCAAGTTACCCCACGATTAATCCTTCTCCGTTCCTAGGCTTCGCCTGAGAGCATCGTAAGCAATATGGCACCAGGACGCAAGGGCTTGGCTTCCAGTGTTTCCGATACTCGTGTTGTCCTCACCTTCATCGCGCTCAGACTTCACGGTAAACGGCACTCGACCACGCGGCGCCGGATCTAGGTAGGGGAGCCCACAAGAGAACACAAGGAGCACTGTATTTTATCCATTCATTCCAAGGACCGAAAAGTCATCAATGATGAAGAGTATCAGCTAATGGGCGCTAAATATCACAATCCAGATCTAAGCGGTAATTAATTACGCCCATCGGCAGGTATCCCCGTGTTTCGACAGACCACTATCTACATTTCCAAGTTTTTAAAAGACATAATCAAAAAACAAAAACATACAATCCTTTAAACAAACAAATCCTTCTCAACGCGACCCCCTTCCAGAACTATGCCCATGACCCGAATGACCCGAACCATGCCCATGCCCATGCCCATACCCATGTCCGTGCCCATGCGAATGCGAATGCGCACCGGTCACAGGAACCGGCACAACCCTCCTCCGATAATGCATAACCAACTCCGCACTCTGCTTCCACACATACTGCCTCACAGCCGCAAGTGTCATATTCAACGGCAACAGCGTGTCACCGCACAATATCTCGTATTCAGTCTCTGCTCTAGCACCATTATTATGCGATTTCGCCGAGTTGTTCCGAGAGTGAGTGCTGCCAGGCGTTCCATTCGCATTGCTGTTGCTGCCACTGTTGGCATGTTCATCAACCGATGATCTGATCGACGCCGCGCGCGAGCTGTTGTTCGTCAACCTGTCCAATTTCTCTTGCACCTGCCAAACACGATCAACAAAAACCAACCCCAAAAAAACACACAAAAAACAACATACATGCAACGCAATCTTCCGAACCCTCAACTGCCGACTCGCAGTCAACTTACTCTGTTGCCTACACCCGCACCAAGATCAGCTCGCAAAATAAAAGAAAACCTCAACACTCGGCACTCACGTATTCAACAACTCCGGCAGAGGCTCAACATCCGGATCCCGATTCCACGGCATCAACACAAAACTAATCTTCGCCAGCGGCACCACCGGAGGCACCTTATTCAACAACAAATACTCCATCAACCACATCGGCATAGCCTCTTCCAGCGCCTGCACATCCCCCTGCGTTGCCCCCGCACTCCCCCTCCACACAATAGTATAACTCGGCGAAGCCTCCTCCGAAATAATAAGTGTCGTATTCGGGGGCATACCGTGCAACGGCGCATCCGCACTAGAGGGCGGCGACAAAGGTCCAGAGAGAAGCAACTGCGCTGGCGTTTTCTGTAATTCAAGTGTTTGTGCGTTTAGCTTAGCATCTAAATCAGCATTCAACTCTCCTTAGGATAAGACAAAAATCTCACCTCCGCACCAGTACTCTCAACACTCGCACTCAACACCGGCGACCCCACTCCAACACTCCCACCAGCACCAGCACCAGCACCTCCACCAGCCCCTCCACCAGTACCATCACTAACCGGCCTCTTCGTCGCAACCCTCCCAAAATGCCTCAACCGGCCCATCAACCCACCCGTACTCGTTCCCGAATCCTGCTTCGCACCACCCCCCGCCCCAGCCCCCGTACTCATACCCACAGGTCCAAAACCCATAGCATTATTAATAGCCGCAGTAGCAGCCGCAAACGACGCCTCCTCAGCCCCCACCTGCCCCTGCAACGACGCATTCCTCAATCTCGGCGTCTGC
>MU151418.1:0-28812 GCA_015584085.1 Macrolepiota fuliginosa MF-IS2
TAAATTTGGGCCAATTGATAAAGATACTGTGACCCTAGAGCATTTTGAAGCGGCGAGTATCTAGGTCCCTGAGTATGTCATGTATAGCCTGGTATCTTATACTCACAGCGTAGGCGTGCGTCTGGAGGTATTGGAAAGCCTTGTAAAAGGTAAGTAAGATACAAGAAGATTCGAATTATCACGTACAGCCGTTAACAGGATATCGACTTTTTTATAGGCAGGTTGGAAAGAGGGAACCAAGAGGAGCGTACCACGGTCTGCTGCTGTCCGATCTGGGCGATCATGGTACCGTTAGACTCGTACTAACGAGGCCTTTCAAATGGTGTAAGAATGGGAATGACGAGATCTTTCGAATGATGTTTCATTTACGTCGGGTGATGTAATAGTTGTTGTAATACAAATGTGTGTTATATCAAGATGGTTCAAACAACCGAGGGACGTACGGAAGTCGTTGTGGTGTGTATGTGGATCCGTTGGCAAGCGTCTGAAGGAACGAGTAAGCTCAAAAAAGGACCAAGTTAATACGCACCTTCATTGAAGAGTTGCGGCTATTTGTCATATCTAGATTATAGCGGTGAGGGGGCAATCCACTGTATCTTGTCTTCTTCGAGGTCTTGTGAGTAGCGTGTTTCTCTTTTCCAACCCCTACCACCCTTTTTATATGCATGATAGCACTTGAGGTTGGGTGTTTGTATTAGACATGGAAGAATACGATGCAGTGAGCGTCATTGATGATTGTTGGGGACAGCGTAGGTTACTTACCCGTAGGCCCAGATATACGACATTTTTCACTCGAGTGTTCCATGATAGACATATATGGCGAAGTTGAGATATTGCTATTTGGATTCAGCAGGTGGCGCACAAAAAGTTAGGAGGCCGCTCACTATTGCCACCACAATCCAGACGCCACTAAGTTCCGAAAGATGAGGCCAAATCATCATAGCACAATACAAATGACCTTAGCATACCTGAATCTTGTGGAGGGCGTGGCGGCCAATGCATGCGAACGGGGTTGCAAGGTGGTGGAAGTTAGTGCCGCGGGACTGATCCTGGTCGAGAAGCCGCATTCGTCGTATTTGAGAGCGGATTGGTGTGAGCGGGCTTTAGTCTACGCCGACGCCGAGTTGGAAGCACCGGAGAGATGGAGGGTGGGATCGGGGGAACGTAGCGTTTACCGGTAACGCCGGAAGAGGAAGGATGCTGAGAGGTGCACCAGCTTCTGTCTGTTAAAAGAGAATAAGTGAGGATCATGGATTGTAAGTGCATGGAAATTCACTGTATATGAGGCCGAACATGAATCTATATGTCAATGTGATCCGATAGGGCATTAATGAATTATGATATTTATTAATTTGTACACAAGGCTTCACTGGCGACCAAACTCACCACTGAGTGCACACCCGTATATCCTCTCAGATAGACAATTACCACCGTACACCAAATTCAAATTGGTCGGCAGGGAAGAACTGGGTACAAATGAGTTAAGCGCGCTGGTCTTCTCCGCAAATTGTTTGTGCACCTGGCTCTCCGCCGGCGAGCGGTTACATCCCATCCAAGTCTTCACCCACGACCTATTACTTGCAGCTCACGATGAAGTAAAGTACGGTATGTAGTTATGATCGCGTTGAACGGCTGCAGTGCCGATTGTTTCCCATAAGCCTCAAAGCCAAACAAAGGACTGATGCCGTGCTGACGTAAGATGACCTTTGAGGCGAATTATCCAGGTCGTTTGTTAGACAGTATGTTTATCAGGCCTTTGAGTCTCTCTTGTGTTCTCGTTGATCACCTCGAGAACTGCAGAGGCATCGGAAAACTCGCTCCCATAACAGATAGACAAAGTCCGGAATAGCACGAAGCTATACTTAATGAAGAAGACCAGAATTGAAGGATACCGATATTCCAGGAGGTGTGATAAGCTAAATAAGGGCTTCAATAACGACGCGAGGAATAAAAGTGGAGGGGCGGGAGCGGCCCTTTGTGTTGCACCGCTGACGGCGACGTTCATAGCTTATGCCATCAGACCAGCAAACTGGCAACCCTCCTGTTCAGATTAAGTTTCGATTCACCTCTGAGATGTCGTTGCTTTACTTCTCTTGATAGGTGCGGATATTTGTCGTTCTCGAGGAATATTATGGATACAACTTTAAAACGATCACCAACCCGGATTCCTCTGTTGCTCCTGTCTCACTAGCGCCCCTCTCAAGTATTTCCGTAGCCCAACAATACCCGTAAATTACTCTATGGAGATGCAAGCTACTCGCTCCTCCCCTCACAGGGACATCCCCGATGGTATCATATCTCCACCATCATATATAGACAATCCAGGAACACCCGGTAGGCTTCATTGTAGCGTTCAATTCTATGGCTAATTTGTATGTGATATGCCAGATTCTTTTTATGACGATCCCGTGATGGATAGTATCATCGCAACTCTTCCAGATACCTTTGAATTGCCTCCCGCGAGTAGCGTCATCGGTGGAGATCACTCCCTAGTTGCCATGCAAGTCGAAGAGCCAAGCAACAATTCGCCCAGTGGTCTGGAAGGTATTTGATTCATGTGCGCTGAATTCTTCCCTTAACGGTTTGCCATTGTAGATGGATCACGCGATCCGGTAGCCTTTGCCAATGCAGGCGCTCTAGACGATCGCTCTCGCAAAGAGTTGGGCATTGCGCTGCCTGACGATGTGTTGAACCTACATGGAACGGTCCAACGTCCAGCGCCAAGAAACTGGTATTTTGTTGCTCGTGGTCATTGCCCGGGCATATACCAGGATGTGTAAGTCACCTATCTCTGCCTTTCCAAGTTGTCGACCGTACTAATGTGATACAGCCTCACGGCAGGAAGATACGCCTCTGTTCAAAAGGCAACGATCTTGGAATTTGGTAGTCAGGCAGACGCAGATAGGTGTTTTGTGGACCACTTCATGCGAGGTAACATCGTTCGTCTTTCAGAGTGGTCTGAACCGATTCCACTGGGTGTTTTGATCAGCAGAAATCGTCCTGCCGCTCCACCAGAAGAACCCGATGACGAGATATCCTGGTGGGTCGTTCCCGTGGCACGTTGGCCCGGCTGTACCAAGGGAAGGTAATTCTTTTACTCTTGTCCCGCTTTTAGTGTCATGTCATATTGAACAGCATGGTAATTCAGGACCACTGCAGAACGAATTGCTGGGACGGCCAAGTCGTTCATTGAGAAAGCTAACAATGAGGCTGATGCGTACCGAGCTTTTGTCTCCAAGTATATGAGCGGTGCAGTTCATGTCACATTAAATGATGGATATTAGCACGCCGTGTATATGTAGGATTTCTTTTCAGCAGGACCTGTATTATACTTCATCGGTCACCAAGGTCTCGGAGGGTTGGCTGTATCCAACAAGTCAGGCGTAAATCTTATCTAATAGATAGATGAATATACTGATGTACACATTACTACGACGGTGCGGAAAAGGAAAGGGGAACATCGTACGAACGCAAGAACGGGCTGACTATCATTAGCAGCACGGTGCCCGGATCACAGTCAGGTTCAATGAAGCCGCGGAAGGACAAGAACAAGTGATCTCGATCCGGGCTCAGATGTAATCGCCTCATTGAAAAGCAGGTCGCCCACGAGTACAGTTGCCGTTCCCATCCTACCCGTTTCCTTGGCAATCAAGATTAGATATCGGGAAACCGTGAACAGAGTGACAGTGGGTAAGACGTGCATTAGAGAACCTCATCAGCGCAAGATCAAATAAATAGTAAGTAACCTCGCTGGAAAAATCTAGTGGAAAACATACGACGGTGTGCAAGAGCTGTCCGATGAGAAGTTGGCCAGGCGAGGCGACGTCCTGACTCTTTGAACCAACATAGCTGGCTTGCATCAGGCGTTATGTTTGGCAAAAGCTTCCGTGACGACCAAGAGGCTGTTGTCAAATACGGTACAACAGCGGCGTGTTTGGTAACACCTCTCTCCTGTCGTCTAAGAAGACGCACAATTCCTCCACCTGGACCTCGCCAGACTCGGTGTCCATGAGGTGCTCCACCTTTGACGTATCTCATTTGCTATCACGTTCTACTTACCGAACGTCGCTGAAGACCTTGCGTCACTTCCTATCGTGTTCTACTCCCAGGCGCCGCGGAACTTGGAAGTCTAGGCCTAGTCGGCGGTGAGCCCCCGAGTTGGATCATTATCCGCTCCAAGTAACATTGTATTCAGTACTTCCCAAGTTGACAAGCCTGCAGGTAGGAATGCAGGATATAATTCGCGGAGATGAGCTTGTTGAAGGACTAGCCATCTGCCAGGATATCGTGCCGGACCTAATACATGAATGGTCCGTCGGACCGATGACTGTTATGAGGATACGATGACCCATAGCCCACAGAACCTTTCTATGGCCGCCACCGAAATGAATCCTGTCGTCTAGAAGAATGGTCACCCCCCCTCTACCTGCACCTCCACATCCCGGGCTAGACTCTACATGCGGCCCCCTACCGTTTATGTTGACGAGCCATGAGGCACCCCCCCCACACAACCAACTTCTCGCTGGAGAACTCCTTCAACGAGATTCCCGGATGTATGTCGTTTGATCGCTCTTATCCGTTGTTCTTATCCGCTGTTCTTCGCCCATCGATGCATCCCGCTATATCTATATTGTTATTTCGCCCAATCGTCGCACTTATTCATAGTTTTCGTTGGGCGTAGAGCCTTAGACTATAGACAACTATCATTGCCCTTTCCATATATATATTCTTTAAATCGCTTTCAAGTTCGAACCCACCTCTTACGCACCTCATCATGGCCGATCTTTACGCTTCCAATCCAACCGTATCCTTCACACTCAGTGAATTCACTGCACGCGCCTCTGCGTACTGCAATGCGGGAGACCAAGATTCCTTTATACGATTTGTTCTCAATGGCGAATACATCGATGTCGACACCTCCTCGGACTCGGATTCGGATTCTCATTCCAACTCCGGTCGCTCTCCTTTGAGGCAGGCCTTTTTGGATCCGATACAGAATATCGTGGCTAATGACCATCCTCTGACTGTGTCGCATGACTACGACTCGGCTATTGGTATTTCTGATGATATACTGGTTGACGGCCCCATCACTATCCATACCATTCCTCATTCTTCGCATGATTTAACTTCCTCTATCCACATGAAATACCCCATTACATGTGGCAACGTGAGTTTTAATCCCTCCAATGATGTCAACGGACTAGCCTAACCATTTCTTTTAGACCGTGACACGGGTCGACTATCATCGCATTCCGAACTTCGAGTTAGGAACGTTTGGTTCAAGACACCACATCCATATATTTTTCCCGGGTCTTTGGTCGGAAGATCCCAACCGGGCTCATCGATTGACCGCAGAGCAGCGAGCGCTCTGGTATGAACACGGCATCCGCCCTGCTATTCGACGCTTGCTTGGTGAGGCCATTGTGTCAGAATGGCCAGCAACTTATAACTCGGAACGGCGTCGAGCGGAGAAGAACAGGGGCGGGTATTCGTGGTCTACGAAAATTATCGAGAGGGAAACTGTTCTCCGACTAGCAGAGCAGATCCGCCGCGAACTTCTGGATGACCCCTTGCTCGACGAAAGCGACTTCGTGTGGGCACAGGGCTTCTTTGTAATGCACACCATCAGAGGCGTCAAGCACGGCAATTTTCACCGTGCGGACTTGGCCTCAGCTGAGTACTACTTCGAGGCCTTTATCAAAGAAGCTAATCTCTTATCCGACGCTGGCGCACGAGGCGACTGGTATGTCGATGTTGGAATCGAAATCAGTAGCAATCGCAGCCACTGTCTGCAGTGGATGACTGATGCACACCACCATATCGTTCAGCAAGCCCTTCGCATCCCCGAACAACATGCACAAAGAATTACCCAGATTAACTCAAGCAAGTATTCGAGAGATCTCGCTAGCCATCTCACCGCCATTAGTGGCTTTCGTATCACACCCGGTCGTCAGGCTGAGGGGCCGTTCAAAGCCGTCTACCTGCAGGCGTACACTACAGATAAATCCGTTGTCTATAACCCCGAAGGCAGTCACCATGCAAAATTCCTTTCCTCAAAGGAAGCGCTTGGTCAAGTCCAACCGTCCAAAACGATAGACGCCCTTTACGAACTCTACGACGAGGCAAAGAAGATGAACTTTTCCAAAGCTCGACTTGAGGTCCGAGTCCCATACCGCTTTGCAACTCAAATACTCTTGGAATTCGATCCCAATGTCCTCCGCAACTGCTTGTGTGTGTTTACTCGAAAAGAATGGTGGTGCGTTTGCTATTTGCGTTGCATTCTGTCCACTCATAAGTCCTGTCTCTGGTTGCAGGGATTTTCGATTAATTCGGATAATGGCCATCAGCAAAGTGCTCACCGTCCAAGCGGATTCAAATCCTGCGTTACGATTCACACCCGAAGCTCTGACTCTGACCGCCGCATGCCTCTGGCTCACCAATGGCTTACATGCTCGCCCTGAGGATGGTCCTGCGTCGAGGAAGCTTATGGACGCCGTTCTTCCGGTCACTGAAGCTGACGGTGCGGCCCTCAATGTTCTCGCTTACAACACATCTGTTCGTGCTACCGAAAACGCTGATGAATATTCCGACCGCAAAGTCCCATACAACCCCTATGGGTGCATCTTCCTCCGTCGACTCAAGCTTGTTAACATTCCCCGTATGCGATATGGCGGTCCCATCCTTACTGGCGATGCCTTCAAATATTGGTTTGATGGATTGCATAATATCGACCAATTGAAGGCAAAGTATCTGCAGTCGGGCATAATTGACAAGTCCGTCATCGCGGTTGAGCGCTCTACTACAAGCAAGCGCAAGCCGCCATTGTATATCAACATGTCCGGCCGGGAGGAGCAAAAGCTCTTCAATCTTGGGGCCCTAGGACACACCCTCCCTTCTCCCGTTCTTGATAACGACTCCGACCTCGAGGACCGACCATCTCCACCTCCCGACAACGATTCCAGAGACCTTGATACTATGCTGTCAGCGCTCTGGCGTCAATTTGTCTCTGATCTCACCTCAAAGTCCCCCAATCCGCATGGTAGAACCAACCCTTCATACCTAAAGCTTACCGACGTCCAACGACAATCGGGTAGTGAAGATCCCTACCAGAACCACTGCCTTTCGGACACCTTTTACTCCGTCTACTACAGGAATGCTTCGACGGAGGAGTGGGAGAGGTGCTTTAAATGGCTCTTTCCCCCCGAAGGCTTCCAGACGCCCTCAAACGTCCAAAATTACACGCAGTCGCCTTACTTTAGGAAGTGGATGGGCTTTCTGGCGGCCAATGAGGGAAATAAACAACTCATTTGCGACGTCAGAAAAGATCTCTTCAAGCGGATAAGAAAATGGAGCTGGATGCCATGCGCCCAGTCTGACAGGATGTGGATTACGTCGCAGAGGACGAAGAAGAGTAATCCATTCATTCGTTGGCCTTCCGAGGATGGAAGACCCGCGCCTTATATTATTCTCAGGTCCAACGTTGTGCCAACCTTTACGGCTACCGAGTAAACTTGTAGCGTGGGTGGAGCTGTATATTATTGTATGCTTGTCGTTCCTATAGCGTCTTTCTTCTGAGTATTTACGAATGGTGTGCTCGAAATAGTGTTGTCTTGTATCGATCAAGTTGGAGCGGTTCTGGGCTTCTCAATCTCATATCAAGCTCAAAGTAAATGGGTGTCGTACATCAGTCGAATTATTAGAAGGATCCCACTCTGGCAGTGGTAGGCGGATCCGTCGCGGAACGTGGGTGCTGTTGGGGAGTGCCACGCCATACATACAAGTCCGTCACCGCTAAGACCGACTGACCAGGGATTGTTGGGCCATGTTTGGCAACAGCCTTCCGGTCTCCATGGAAGCTTCTGCCAAACATGAGCTAATACAGGCAATTGATCTCGTCGTCTGAGAAGACGGTTACATACCCCTCCCCTGCCCGAGCTTCGCTAGATTTAGTGTCCCCGCTCTGTTCTGTCATGTGTTACTTGCTATCACGCTCTGTTGGTACCGGGCGTCGTGGAAGACCTTGTACTAGCTTATCTCACTTATTGTCCCTGTCCAATAGGAAACTCTGTACTTTGCTCGAGGGTCTGTGCCCGTCCGACTTGGCTCATCAGACTTCTAGTGGGCGGAGCGTATTAGTCCTTTAGTGGACATGCGGACTCAAGACACGATCGTAGTCCACGGAAATGAAGGACATGATGCGTTTCAACAGCTTACACCGTACCCAGCCAGACTTCCCGTCACAGAGATGTCAGACTTACGTCGGTGTCGTTGAGCGTCTGCCCAGTCTCATGTCGAGAAGCGCCACCCCGGAAACCCGCGGATACACCCAAGACGTCGTAGAGGCACTCACATGCCCATAGAAGAGTTTTTCAAATATAACAACACTCATCCAGGTCCCTCCCCGCGTCCCAACCTTCACCACCCATGCCTAGCCACACCGTCTCCTGTGCTTTGATTAAACTCTACTCGCTCGATGGCGCCCCTTGGAGTTGGTCAGTATGGCAAGATCTCACAAATATCCGACACGGGCTCTTCCCCGATGATGATGACCATCTTCCTCCTGGCTGGACTCGCAAGGACGCCATTGACGTTGCGTCTTACTTCCGTGCGTACAACAATCTTGCCTCGGAAGACCAGAAACTGCAGTTCTCTTCCAACAAGGGGAATTCGTCGTACCCTGGCCGCGCGATTTGGAACAGTTTTGTTACGAGGAACTGGAACCGGTGGGGTATTCATAACCTTGTTGTCGAAGAGCTCAGGGACTGGGAGGTACATCCGGTGATGATACTCAATCGCGAGAGGAGTACGAGCGGATCCTGGCCTGATGCCGGATCCTACCTACCCAAGATCCTGGACACGCTTGGGATGAAGCTCTTTGGCGAGGAGGCTTTTCCACCTGGCGCTGAAGTTCTTACGTTTGACCTTCGCCGTTGCCTTCAAATAATTGCACAAAGGCCGTGGGACACGATACGAAAACAGGTCTCCGTCTTGCGGAATCGTCCGGCAGAGACGGAGTCAACCGCTCTTTCTGCGTTTGCTGGTGAGTGACTAGTTTTCCATTATTTAACGGTTTCTGACTCCTTCGCAGATCTTGAAGTTGGAAAATTGACGAAAGCGAAAATCACTCGCACTATCCGAGCCGTTGCGAAGTGGAAAGAGTGCGCTGAGATATTTCATACGGACGAGAACGTACAGAAGGCGGAGGAAATGCTGGCCCAGCTCCAGGTTATTATGGAGGGTTTAGGTGCGAAGTTTACTAAAAAACCTGAAGTCAAGTCCAAGAGTCAGTCGTTTTCTTTGATAGTGGCGTTTCAAGCTAATCCGTAATTTAGGCATATGTAAAGTGTCAACCAAGGCACTCAAGACCATGGCTAGCGAAGAAGACGTCACCGTTCTCCTGAGCGTCTATCACGAATATTTCGAGGCAAATGGCGAGGATGAGGACGAACCCCCAATCCCTGATACTGTACCGGAGATCCAGCGCCTCGGCGATGACCAAGGAGACTTCGGGATGGAGATCGAGTCAACAATGTCTCTTGTCGCTCTTGCTATCCAGCTCGGTCTCAAGTCAGGTCTTCCATTCCAATTCAACGCTCACCGCCACTGTTCGGGGATGCTAGCCTGGGACCATGAGGAGATGTTCAAGGCTGATCCTCTCCCTGAGGAGATTGAGAGACTTCGTTTGCACTGGCACCAGCTAGCTGGTGTCCATTCCATCTTGCGTAGCATCTTCACGACGACAAAGAGCGAAAACCACGTGACTGGTATCCTTGTTGCCGATGAAGTTGGGCTCGGCAAGACAGCCCAAGCCGTTACACTAATCGCAATGCTGAACCAAGCCATATGGATACAAGAACCCGAACGAACATATTCTACAAGCCTTCCCCCTGTTCTTCGTAGGTTTCGTCCGCCGTAACGTCCTGCCCAGGCGTTCGCTGATTTTTTTTGTCTATCTTAGGCAATCGACCTTGGCTTGGAGACGCAAAACGTATTCCATCACTTCCCCATATCATTTTATGCCCGGGCACCCTGATTGCGCAATGGGTTCATGAATTAAAGGTTCTTTTCCTCCCAAAGAGCGTAGACATCCTCGTGTACGACGGCCAGACGAATGGAATGGCATTCTGGGGTCCGTCTGGTCCACTTCAACGCTCAAACCACTTGCCCCACAACATCATCATCGTCGCCAGCCACTCTGTACGTCATTTCCTACCACACGTAGTTAAATCTTACCAACTACTCAATAAATAGGTCATCTTCAACGACTTCAAAAAACTGCACAAGCCACAAGCTCGCAAGGGCGCGCGTCCCTGGACAATCCCCCCCCCCAAGGAATCCCTTGATGGTACAATCTTCGCGCAGAGATTCCTTACCGCTGTTGTCGACGAAGCACATCACATGCGCAACCCCGGGAACAAGCATACGGCCACCTTACGTCTCATGGAGCAAGCAAAGGTGAAATTGATCATGACGGCCACCCCTCTCCACACCGCTCCGAGAGTAAGCTCTTGTATTCAGACTTGGTAATATTTTACTCATCGGTTCATGTACATATAGGATACTGCTGCTCTTGCCCGGCTTGTTGGTATTCGACACTTCCACGATGAAATCTCGTTCGTTGAGGAGAAAAATGATGCCGCTAATATCCGCAAGGCCAAGAAACTCGATGACGACGGAGAAGCCGTACGCGCCGAACGCCGTCAGATTATCGGCCGCCTCCAACAACGCTGCCACGGTCATTTCTTACGCAGAACCACTGAAAGCGTCAACTGGCTGGGAAAACCGCTTCTATCGTTGCCTCCGTGCCATGAGATTATAGGTGTTGTGAGCCTCACCAGGAGAGAGACAGAGATAATAGAGGAGCGGGCTGAAGCTGCCAAAGCGGCGTAAGTTGCAAGTCCTTTTTTGACTACAGTATCTGACAATATCAAAGTGTTTTGACGTCCAGCAACTCAAGGATTCACACCAAAGTGAGTTACTTATTTCTAAGATAATCGGGTGGGCACTAAAAGAATCTTCAGAAATTTTATTTGGAATATAGGACGGCGGTCGGGTACGCCAAGAAAGATGCCGCTGATCCATGGCCAAACTTCACATCGCGTCAGGAGTGGGAGCCTCTAAAAAGCACTAAAATGGACGTGTGTGCAAGACTCTGCGAGCATTACCTAAAGCACGACGACATCGCAGACGTCGCGTTTGAGGATGGGCAACCCATCTTCCCAGAGATCCCTACCGGTCCGGTTTGCCGGACACGACACATAATCATATATGCTGAATTTCCGTCCATGGCGCCGCTCCTTCAGAACGTGCGTGCCTTGGGTTCCATTGTACACATAATTGATGGTTCCCTCCAGGTTCTGCGTCTTTATGGGGTTGAAAGCCTTGCCATAAATGGCAAAATTTCTTTCGATGAGCGGGATAGACGCGTCGGGGCATTCCGCAACAACGCCAATCCTGCAAGGGTCCTCATTTTCTCGAGCGTCGGCTCTGCCGGTCTCAATCTCTCCATCGCTGACGTGGTAATATTCTTCGTAAGTGTTACCTTTTGTATCCTTGCCCTGCGCTGACAATTTTAATCGAGGATCAACCGTGGTCTGCTCAAGATGAACGTCAAATCCGGGGACGGGCCCATCGTCAACCGCAGGAGAAGACTGTCAAGGTGATACACCTCCTCGCCAGTGATTCTGCCGACCTTTTGATGAAGGATGTTGCGCGCGGAAAGTCCGACATGTTCAATGCCTTCGTCAACAAGGAACTCGGTGAAGGTTCGTAGTCTCAGCTTTTGAATCCCAGACCTGGAGCCTGACGATACGTCATAATGCAGAATTGCGTACGCTGTTGCAGGGCCACACGCCTGACGTGATTGACAATAGCTTGGTTGATGGTACGGAGGTAGATCAAAATCCAGAAACGCCAGCCCCGAAGAAGCCCAAAGCAAAACGCCGCCCCCGAACAATTACCGTTGATACTGATACACCACCCGGTGGGCCAGCCCCAAAGCAACCGAAAGGAAAACGCCGGTCCCGACGGATTGTCGATGAAGACGATGACGATGGCAACGCCCCTCCAACCGAAGCCGATTCATCCCAATACTTATCAGGTAGAGAAGAATACAACGAAGATCCTATGTCGAGCGCGCCACCCTCCGTTATGGGTAAGCTTAATACCAATTCTTCTTCACTGTGGGTTCTGACTCAACTATTCCATCGACGCAGACTCGCTCTCGGAGCCAGATACCGAATTTGAACTAAGGGAGGACGAAATGGATATCGATGGTAGGTTTCTCAAATTGACAGACAAAACACCTAATACAATTCCTCTCAGACGAAAGAACGACACATGTCGGGGAATCCCAACCCACCCCCAGTAGCCAAGGCGAGTCTTTTCGTTTCTCCTATAAAACGTACTTACAGTGTATACATAGGTGCCGGCTTAGTTTTCTACGCAAGTTCCCCCGCCAGCCCGCATGAACGCAGCCCACCCACGAAACGTCCCCGTCAGGGTACGGTTGGACCTGAGGTCCGCGCCAGCATTATTGCTGCCTCGAATAAATCGCAAGCTAGTCAGTCACCCAGTAAGATACGTTGTGACCACCTACTGAACTTCGATGACGAATTTCTCAGTCACTGGGGGGAATCTGTCCACCCCTACTGCTGACTATAATAGACAAGGACCACAAAATCCCTTAGTCGACCGTGCTGGACAAGGTAAGTAGCCGAATCTACCTAAAATCATCATCCTGAGCAGCCACCAGTTGCCGAAACTTCGAGTGGAACCAAACGCTCATCGCGACCGAAGCCCACCCGCAGCTCTAAAGCATCGGAAGCACCTGCATCTTCTCCGGCTACAGCAACCCCTAATATGACACCAGCACCGACGACACGGAGACACCATGCTCCCCCCGCTACACCGTCAAGAGCCCCGTCACGCCAACCAGGACCGCTGGATGATGTTTCTCTCCCGCCGAAGTCCGCATTGAAGGGTATCCCCCCCTCGAAGAAATGGTTGTGAGCACGGTGTCCCGCCTGCGTTCCTTGTACTTGTGGTGAATAGTAGTTTCGTCTTGTGTTTCTTGTCACTAGTTTCTTCGGTGCTCCCGATGACTGTACCCATGCCTCCGTTTTGCAATGAAAAATCATATCGCTTGGCTGTCACTGTTATGCTACGGTTTGTCAGATTACTTTATTCCAAAGGCGACTCCAAGACGGCCTCAGGTGGACATTGTAAGAACGGTAGTGTTCAGCTTTCATTGGCTAACTGCCATTCCTATTGACTCGAGATAGGCGTGACTTGTCTGCCGAATTCCTCACACATAACCACCACCAACAAGTATAGTTCACCCCCAAAAAAACAAACGGCCCAAGTGTATTGCGTTACGACTGGGAGGGAAGCTCTTGTCAAACACAGCCCAATTTTAGTGCTGTGTTTGGCAAAAGCTTCTGCGACGACCGAGAGGTTGTTGTCAAATACAGACCAATATTATGCCTGTGCTTGGCAAAAGCTTCCGTGACAACTCAGAGGCTGTTGTCAAACACGGCACAAAGGGGCGTGTTTGGTAACAACACTCTCCTGTCGTCTGAGAAGACAATTGTCGTTCCTCCACCCGGACCTCGCCAGACTTGGTGTCCACGAGCTGCTCCACCCTTATTCTGACGTATCTCATTTGCTATCGCGCTCTACTTACCAAACGTCGTTGAAGACCTCATGTTCTACTCCCGGGCACTGCGGAAGTCTAGGCCTAGTCAACGGTAAGCCCCCAAGTTCGATCGTGATCTGCTCCAAGTGACATTGTATTCAGTAATTCCCAAGTTGACAAGCCCGCAAGTAGCAATGCGGGACACGATTCGCGGAGATGAACTTGCTAGGGGACTAGCCATCCGCCAGAATATCGTCCCGGACTTGGTACATGAATGGCCTGTCAGACCGATGACGGTTACGGGGTACGGACAACGGGGATAGATCGATGATGAAACTACGACAAAATAGGGAGCCCGATCGTCACATCCAGCACAAGTCTGGCGGATTTCTCGTCTACAGGACTGTTCTCGACTCGTCGGACTTGGTGTCAGTAGGTTATGCTATTCATTAGACTTGGCATCGACGAGCCATGAGGCTACTCACCTCATACGGCCATGATCCACAGAATCTTTCTGTGGCCACTACCAAAATAAATCCCGTCGTCTAGAAGAACGGTCGCTCTCCTTCTACCTGCATCTCCCCATCCCACACTAGATTTTACATACAATTCTCTACCATTCATGTCGACGAGCCACGAGGCACCCTCCTTGCACGACCAACTTCTCGCTGGAGACTCCTCCAACGAGGTTCTCGGATGCACGTCGTTTAATCACTCTTATCCGCTGTTCTTCGCCCAATGATCCATCCTGTTATATCTACACTACTACTTCGCCCGATTGCACTGCGCATGGAGACTTCATCTCGATGGTCCATGCTGTCGCTCGTTGGACTTGGCACTGCAAACTGCACCAGTCGCTTTTTACAAGGGACTTTCCATCCCAGAAATGTTTGATCGACGAACTCCAAGATTGTAAGCAGTCAAGTTTATATTAGCTGAGAGACTGAGTCTCTCTTCTACTCACAGCACCGGCATATCTTCCATATCCACACGTAAATTCCGATTTTAACGAAAACTGTTCCGGATGTAACACCAACCGTAGAGAGCCCTCTGGCATTCGGGAGTAATTATACGTGTAACTTCCGTGAGCCGCCGTGGTTTCTTCTATGCAGCTGCACTGACGTATCCAGTGTCCTTTGCACATTACCATCATCGGCCGCCGTCGACTTCTCGGGAATAACGAGGTGAACTGGTTCTATCATCACAAGTACGTTCTATGCCCTTTTCAACGCGCAAGCCACATTCTGATGGCTAGATTTAAGAGGGTCCGTCGCAGTTGTTAATTCAAAGATGAGCAACCCAACGCCCAGCCCTACCAGACAATCCTCTACACCGAACCCAGTGATCGCGGTTCAGGCTCGTCTCCTACACAAGACACTCATCCAGACCGTGGCACCCAACATACAGAAGTTGGCTGCGGACCTGGGTGATACGGCGTTGGCACGCGCTGTTGTTATAATGGCGTTGGATATGACCATGGTAAGTGACTTTGACCTTGACGACAAAATTAGTATTGATTATTGTCGTTACAGGACCAAGTTTTAAACAGCAGTATGGGGGAATCTATTGACACTCATGGTGGACCCCCCAGCCATGGCGGGGATCGGAAACATTTGGACAGGGAGGGATCCGCCTCCGATTCGAGATTGATGTCTAGGACCGTAGGGGAACTCGACATGATATTGGGTGAAATGGGAGAGCGTGTTGAGGACATTCTGGAAGAGACGAAGAAGTTCCACGACTCCCTATGCGAGTTTATTGTGAGCAGGGGGGCGAACCATGAACCTGTTGAATAGACCAACACCCGTCGTATTCCAATAGGTCCTTGGCCAAGCCTCGTAGTATGAATACAAGATTAATCAACTGTGCAGATAAGGGAAGCGTAGAACTAGTTAAACGTCCGTGGACATGGTATTCTTCCGACTCGAACACCGGCCCGGAACAATGAGATGTTCTACACTTAGATCTCGGAGAAGTCAAGAATAAATACTTTAATTGATACGTAAGTAGCAACAAGCTTATGCCACGGCCCAATACAGAGGCGTGATTCGACGGGTGCGGATCTCTATCCTCTTCGAAGCAAAGTTCTCATACTATTGGTGCGGCCATTCGGTACTTATATTTAGGGTGCTCAAATCAAAATTTCTGTCGCGCTTCAATCATGTCCAACACCATATTTCCTACCCCCGCAAGGCCAAACACCCCATCCAGCGACACTGCCGATGATGTCCTATCGTGGGGTAACAGGTTGAAAGTAGCCATCGAGGCCGAGATACACAACGCGGCAGAGGAGTTGGGTGATGTAACACTTGCACGCATCGTGATACTCCACGAGTTAGAGATTATTACGGTGATTTTTTATCTACTTTTTGGCGTCTCCAAGGCTAATTTCTATGATAGAAAGATATGCGGCGTGAGAGAAGAAATAATGCGATAAACAACGATGAGTCCGACTTCGAGGCAGCAAACGAATCGGTGGAAAGGCTCGAGTACTTGACAGAGCAATTTTCAAGGCATTCAGATGAATTCTGTGAAGAAGTACTGGCATTTAAGGCAGCCATGGACGCCGCTGAAGCGGAGCTTGAGGGAGGAAATGAAGTATGTGTCGAGGTTCTGGTGTCTCATACTACTACTACCACTACTACACGGAGGCTTGGAGCGGACGCGTAGATGGTATTCGAACGGTCGGGCAGGATTCTGATGGGTGCAATTCTGATGGGTGTCCTTGTCATGACCGCTATTTTTTACATTATACACGTCTCCTTTCTTGTACTGAATATCGCGATTCGCATGACCGTATGTGTCCGCTTCATGTTCTAAAGTCTCTATACATATTGATGCGTTTGAACTCGTATTGGTGAACATATACAAATCTTGGCAAGGCGAGATTTTCATCGGTCCCTTCGCTGGTGTCCAACATAAACCCCTACTGAATTCAATCGCCAAATTCAATCTCGCCACATGCGCCTATCATAAAGCTAAAACGAAGTAGCTAACAAATAAGAACCTCATCTATCATGAAACACTCGAATCGAGGATGAGCTATCTTCGTAGATGGGCATTAAATTCCTATATCCGGGCCTACAGGTAAGTAACCTACGCTGTCCCCAACAATTATCAATGACGCTCACCGCGTCGCACTCCTCCATGTCTAATACAAACATTCAACCTTAAGTACTATCATGCACAGAAAAATGGTGCTAGTGGTCGAAAAAGAGGAACACGCTATTCACAAGACTTCGAAGAAGACAAGATACAGTGAATTGCCCCCTCACCGCTATAATCTAGATATGACAAATAGCCACAACTCTTCAATGAAGGTGCGTATTAACTTGGTCCTTTTTTGAGCTTACTCGTTCCTTCAGACGCTTGTTAACGGACCTACATACACAACACAATGACCTCCGTACGCCCCTTGGCTGTCTGAACCATCTTGATGACACAGCTTCGTATTACGACAACTACCGCATCACCCGATGTAAATGAAACATCATTCGAAGTATTTCGTCAATCCTATCCTTACACCTTTGAAAGGCCGAGTCTAACGGTACCATGATCGCCCAGATCGGACAGCAGCAGACCGTGGTACGCTCCTCTTGGTTCCCTCTTTCCAACCTGCCTATAAAAAAGTCGATATCCCGTTAACGGCTGCACGTGATAATTTGATTCTTTTTGTATCTTACTTACCTTTTAAAAGACTTTCCAATACCTCCAGACGCACGCCTACGTTGTGAGTACAAGATACCAGGCTATACATAGCATGCTCAAGGACCTAGATACTCGCCGCTTCAAAACGCTCTATGGTCACAGAATCTTTATAAATCGTCCCAATCTCATGATCAACAGACAGGCCCCATCAAGACAAATTCAACGAACCTACCTACGCGGGGCTCGGACGCGTTTTAGATACGGTATGAACGTGTTTAGCTCTTCTCAATATCCTCACACAAGTCACAGTTAACTGAAGGTATCTCAGGGCAACATTAGACAATTCTGGGTACGTTTGAAAGCCCCATTCAAGGAGGTTGTATTGAGCACAAGAACGTGAGGTTCGGATGATTCGTGAGCACTCAACAGATTGCGGGCACCATCAAGACTCTTGTGTAACCCCAACAATGTGAGTCAAAATTTCTTTCGCACTCCACGCCAATATATTCACGCGTGCGTGTATGAATGAACGGCGTCGTCGTGGACGCCGAGTGAACGTCAAGCTGACGTCGGACAAGCGCAGGAAAATCAGTACGTCATCCTCCCTGAATATATTACTGGCACTGACGTTTACAATTTCGACGTCGGCGAAGACCGGCCCATGGTCCATCTCTCCCACAATTCTCCCCCAATTCCCATGTCCCCGTGATACGATCGCTGGAAACTAGGCACCTCACAGTTGTATATCATCAAGCGAGAAGACATTGAAGGTAATACATACACACGCACAAGAATCTTCTGGGACGACGAAGCGCCAACGGTGAGTAATCGATTCAGAACCAACTTGGCTGCACGTATATCTCAAGGTAGCAGGAACAACGTCGTCTTCGAAGACGTCCAGTGAACATCAAGTTTATGATGTTAGACAAGTATCTTCAGGGACGGTGGGAGGTCGAATCTATTCACACTAGAATTGAATCCATGATCGAGTATCGACGGCGGTGTGCACTCGGAATATGATCACCGTTGCCCACCACCCACATAAATCTCATCTTCTGCTCACGTTCATAGTCCCTGTTTCCCGCAGTCTAGTCAATCCCGCCCTTAGAGATGTCATAGGTCCAAAGCTCGAATACACATACTACCAATGAGAGTGCGAACAGTAGGTCTTGTATCTCTATTGTGGGTATAGAACTGGCATAGGAGCCGAGCAGCACCTAATTCCGTTTGTCTATGCTAGACGTTTTGTCATCCAGCGGGCAATTTCATATGCTGAGCGCGGCTGGGGGTGGGGACGCTATACGAACCATCGGTTGCACCGACCAACCCACCCCGTCCCACCCCCATCGATCATGGTCTACTCATCCTTAAGGTCTCGGCATACCATGCGAGAAAAGTAGGAAGAATGAGAGAACATTTGTAGAAAGGGTAGAGTTGGAAGGAGCGACGATTCTCGCTGAAGCTCCGGAAGGTAAGCTTATCCGGGTGATTTTCATGGGAAGTTGATTTAATAATTGACGCAGAATATTTGGTATGCCTCCCGAAACGACCACACATGAACCTATAATTATAACCAGGTTATAACCGGTCGCAAAAACGGTCCCTCTTGGCACCAGTAGTGTATACAAGGCCTGATGCTATCCCTGCTTGTGGAGGAAAGTGCGCCTTGAGAGCTAGGTTATTAATAAGGTACATTGTCATATACTTGGGCGTGCCATGCAATAATCATCCATACATAGCAGACTCCCCAAAGGTTGCTTATTGTAGCTCGACAACAAACCGTCATGCTCTCCCAGTAAAAGATAATCTTACCATTCCAGGTGATGTGTAACCACGCCTCGCCGATCCCGTAGGCCAGTTCGGAGTAATTACATCTCGGTAACCGGTTCATCTTGGTATGTTAGACTCTTCTCAGGACCTCTTCTATTCTGATAGTTATCTAGCGCTATGAGAGCAACATAACCTTCAACGTTCCTAGAACTGACAAAGTGTTCCGCACGAGGTGTGAGCACACTTATTCTGTTTCTTCACGAAATTGAATCTCCCGTATGCCAGGATGCCAAGGATTCCAACGTCCAGCGCAAATTTCACGAGGTACTGGGCACGGTGGAAGGCAAATATCTCGTTGGGGTCTAAGCCGTCATGTACATTGGTAACGACCTGTATATGGCCCTTGAGCGTTGGCACTTCCTCCGCCTAAAGGCAGTAGCGGGGATCTTTGAGCCTGATAAACATTCTTTGTTCCTTTCGCTTGTTAGTTATTCACCAATGCCACACTTGAATCCTTCCGATTATCTTATGGTGAATACCAGCTACGGCTAGGGTGACATAATTGCAAAATACACGAACGCAAGTTTACCTAGGGAAAGTTAGAAGCTTTCCATCGTACCCCCATAACCGTCATCAGTCCGATGGGCCATTCGTGTACCAAGTCCAGCACGACACCCTGGCAGATGGCTAGTCAACTTCGGAAGTACTGAATATGGTGTTACTTGGGGTGGGTGATGATCCAACTTGGGAGCTTATCATTGACTAGGCCTAGACTTCCGTGGTGCCCGAGAGTAGAACACGATAGAAAGTGATACAGGGCCTTCAGCGACGTTCGGTAAGTAGAACGCGATAGCAAATGAGATACGCCAGAATAAGGCTCGTGGACACCAAGCTTGGTGAGGTCCGGGTGGAGAACCGTCTTCTCAGACGACAAGAGAGGTGTTGCCAAACATGCCGCTATTATACCATGTTTGACAACAGCCCCTGAGCCTTCACGGAAGCTTTTGCCAAGCATAGGCATAATATTGGTTTGTATTTGACAACAACTCACCGCTCGGTCGTCGCAGAAGCCTTTGCCAAAGATATGTGCACTTGGCAGAATATTGGTTTGACGGCGGCCTCTCGGTCGTCGTAGAAGCTCTTGCCAAACACAACACCAACATTAAGCTGTTTCTCTTCGCCTCCCAGTCGAAGGTCTCTGTAGAGCATCAGTATACATTGGCCTGCGTACATTGACTATATTTGGTCAATGTACGCAAAATATGGTCAATGTACGCAGGTCGGTGTGACTAAATATATGTGGTTTGCATATACCGACATGCGTACACTGACTATATTTGGTCAGTGTACGCAGGCCAGTGTACGCAGGCCACGTTTGGTATATGTTTGGTCCGCGTATATTGGTCTGAGTACACTTACTTGTCTTCTGTGAAGACATTGCGTGAATGACTGCCCACCAATTGCTATCATTGAAATGTGATTTGCAATGGAATTAATATGAGCTGTTGCATATTCGAGTGGACCACAAATCAGCGTCTACGGCGTCGTGGTGTGTGCTTCATCGAATCAAATAGCCATGGAAATGCATGAGTGTGCACCACAGGGCTTCGCCGAAGCCACTGTGAGTGTGAACAAGTGCCCAGTGCCCCCCATACAGTGCGGTCGAAGATATTGTTGTACGGGCGGACAACATATTATACGACGCATGAATCTGTCTAGACGAAGCTTCTCCAACGTCAAGCCATGTGTGCGGTTCCTCCGTACACAAAGCTTCTTTGATGTCAGTTGTGTGTACAGAGGAGCCATACGCACAGAAGTTCTTTAACACCAACTGTATGTGTATAGCTCATAATGTCTTCAACGACATTAAGTTACCATATGTACGGAGGAAGAGATGCGGGGAGTTTCTTGATTGGCGTGGGAATATCGTACCTTTGTGGTGTGATGAAACGGAACTGGCCCCAGACAATACTTCACACCAGTGCATCACAGTAGCACTAACCCAGCTTGACGCCCTATGACGCTTCCCTACCTCCAGCGCGCTCTATCACATGCCAGCTCTGGATGAGATGTATTTCAACACAGTAACGGACAACGATGGGGCAACGGTATGTGGTTCTCTATGATTAACATACCTTTAGGCTTCTTCGGAGGTACTCTGTCTTAATCCGGTCTGCACCAAATATTGACGGATGTCCGTTCAGTCAGGCCTCATGTTCGGTTTGGTCCTTACCCATTAGGCGCGTCACTCCCCCCCTCCATTATTCATTTTCGTCCATCCCTTCCCTAGTTGATGTAGAGAGAATACGAAGGACTAGGTTCGACTCCAGGTATGTCATACCCACCCGGAGCGGTTCATGATCTGACGCCGCGACGACTATCACTTCCAGTACCACACCCTTCTTGACACCCCCGTTTCACACTCCATACGAACGATCTCTCAATGACACGCTCTGCGAGGACACATCCGCCCACTTTGTACACACCGCCAATAAAGTCGTCTGATCCACATTTGATCGGTGGTGTGGCTGGCTTTGAGTTTGTTGGCGTCAAGGTCAATAAATACCTCTACCGGGCAACTTCTGCCTCTCAAGGTCACAATGCTGAATGCAAAGCCTATCTTCCTCTTTGGTACCCCGCTTCAGTAGCAGACCTACGCCAACAAACGCTCTTGGGCACCCCCAAACCCACGGTGGCACTGTCTCTCTTTGCGATGGATTGGGAACTCGTCAATTCTGTATCAACCTCAAACCGGAGAGCTTAAGTTGAAGTGACACTTGCCGATGTCCTTCCGATATTCGCCCCTTCTCAGGCCATAGCAATTGGTTCAGAACATACGATTAGTATCGCTGGGAATGGGATCATGACCATCCGGCCTGGGGTTGTGTTTTACCTTGTCCTAGGGGACCAAGTCCACAGAGAAGGCGCTGGGAAATACAAGTAGCTGCGGTGGAGGTGAGGGATAGTCAAGAAGCAGTCGTCGGATCGGTTGATGGATAGGAGGTATTTCTGTTGGTCGAGGGGCGGACTGCGAACGCTGCTGTACTCGTCAGGCACGCGGTACCTACGTGGGTGAGTTAGGTCATCTGTTACCTTAGTTCGAATTCTCAATGTTCGTGCTAACGCCACGCCACCTCCCTAGTGAAGAAAACGAAATGTGGGATATTGTAAGTCTTCTGTTACCTCACGAAAGAGTGGATGCGTGGCTGATAAGGATCGTGAAATGAAGTCTACATGTACATCACCCCGGGATATAATCCGTGTTCTCACGGCGGCGGCTCGCCGGTGTTCCATATCCAAAAGCCCCCACCGCCCTGTCCCCCGCCTTTCGTTATACCACCTTATTCAGCGCTGGATTGTCTTCAGCCTAACCCGTACTCACCCACAAAATTTCAGAGTTAATATAATATTCATACAAGGTGAGTATTCTGAACAGAATTCAACACCGTGCAGTCTGGATCTAACGCCTTACATGGATACCGACTTACCACTTGTTCTCCCTCGCCCAGTTCACAGCCATTGTTGAACTGGACATCATCAATGCGTCCATTCGGACTGCTGCTCCAGCCACATACCACATCCGGTAACCGCCTTTTCTCCTACGTCCCACCACTCTCCAGCGCCTCTCGCATTCCCCCCTGCAGAACCATTGCAAGAAGCTTAGAATAATCATGTTCTCATCACAAAGGTAGGTACAATTCGTCACTCCAGCTATCTTAGTCCTAACTCGGCGCAAGTGCGGCAACCCGCCAACGTCCCTTCTAGTTTCGTACCAACCCCTCGCGTTCCCCCCCTCGCCACTTCCTCATTCACCACCGATATCTCCAAACGGTCCACACTACTATACTGATGCCAGATATTCCGCCATGTTCAATCAATAAGCCACACTTGTGCAATCGAAATCAAAACGAAGGCTTACAGGAGCTTCTGGGTCGCTGGGGTAGAAAGTGAGATATTTGTCAAACACAAGGCTGTGGTTGTGTGCGACAAACTTATGATTGCATGGCTTGAGCTTGAATAAGGCGTGTATCAAGTCAATTTATCATGCTACCACTATACTAACATATACCAAAAGGTCTTACCATCTCCATGTTTTCCTCCTTCACCACTACTATATTCATGCACGATCTTCATTCTTAAACATCTATCAATCACTTCATCGCCGCACTTTATCCTCACGCCTATCTTGCCTTGGACCATCGCCAACTGCCTCATCTACCCTGGGGTATTAAACTTGTCATATAAATAGCGCATATCACATCCATATATCAACTTCTCTCGGTATCCCTTGACTCCTCCAACTCCGCGACGAATCATTATCACCGACAATAATGGTTGACGCTCCTGCTCTCTGACTACATTTCCTTCAATGCCTGAGCCACCTCCAGCTCACTCGCAGTCTCCGTCATATCCTACACTTACATGATAAGTCGGGGTCACCTGGTGTGTAGCTCGACCGTGCAGCCGACCCTTCCATAGCAATCAATCAACACTGTACAGGTGAGCTGTACACTTAGGTCTTCGGTGACGACTAATCGATGTGCATCCAAAATTCAAGCTCTCCCCCCCCTCTAAGTGTTTCGCTGCTCGCTGTTGAAGGCGCGGTCTGGAGTTCGGTTGTCGGCGCACAAATGTAATTGTTGTCGGGTGGCGCATGTATTATACATGAGTGAGCGCCTGGCACCCGACCCACAGTTCCCCTGAGCCTCTTGCACCCCTGACGACGCGGGCACCGGCTGCAGTTATACTAATCAACAACACCATTCAAATCCCACCACACGACCGATACCCCGTGATTTGCTCCAGTGCGCCATTATTCCCCGCGAATATTTCGTCAATGATCAAGCACGGTAACTCCAGAACCCCAGCTCCCTGAAGTCCGATGTGCATAAAGGTTAAATGGAACACTTCTTCATCAGCAGTACCCAAGAACGTGGTCTGGCATCGGGGGTTATCGATGGCTAAAGTGCTCCCTCGCGAGGCTCACGAGCTCATTTGTACAAATTAAAAACCAGTACGTCATCCTCCCTGAATATATTCTTGGCACTGACTTTTACAATCTCGACGTCTGCGAAGACCGGCCCATGATCCATCTTCCCCCCAATTCCCATGTCCCCGTGATGCGGCCGCTGGAAACTCAACACCTGAAATCTGTATATCATCAAGCAAGAAGACATCGAAGGTGATACATACACACGCACAAGAGTCTTCTGGGACGACGAAGCGCCAACGGTGAGCAATCAATCCAGAACCGACTTGGCTGCGCTTATATCACCAGGTAGCAGGAACAACGTTGTCTTCGAAGACGTCGAGTTTTGTGATTTTAGACAAATATCTTCGGGGACAGTGGAAAGTCGAATCTACTTACACTGGAATTGAATGTATATTGCTTACGGTATGAACTTCATTTTGTGTGCTTCGCATATCAGACGTCGCCGAAGACTGACACTCAACCCATTCCAACTCCCATATCCGCTAGACATCGATAATTTGACGGCCATGCGGATCATCAAGAATGATGAGACGACGTCGAAGAAGACACCATTCGGATAGCTTTACCATCAGGCCCATATACCTCTATCCTAGCACCTCTCCACGTTCTCCACCCAATCCAAGCCGATTATATTTCGATATCTGTACCCGTGCTATGCTTAGTACTTCTGTTTGCACCACATTATTCTGTTTCTCCACGAAATTGAATCTCCCATCCGCCAGGATACCAAGGATTCTAGCGTCCAGTGCTAATTTCAATGCCACACTTGAATCCTTCCGATTATTTTAAGGTGAATACCGGCTACGGCTAGGGTGACGTAGTTGCAAAATACACGAACACAGGTTTATCTAGTTGAGTCTGAAGCTTTCCATCGTCCCCCCATAACCGTCATCAATTCGATGGGCCATTTGTGTACCAAGTCAAGCACGACACCCTGGCAGATGGCCAGTCAACTTTGGAAGTACTGAATACAGTGTTATTTGGAGTAGATAACGATCCAACTTGGGAGCTTACCGTTGACTAGGCCTAGACTTCCGTGGTGCCCGAGAGTAGAACACGATAGAAAGTGATACATGGTCTTCAGCGACGTTCGGTAAAGTCGAACGCGATAGAAAATGAGATACGTGAGAATAAGGCTCGTGGACACCAAGTTTGGCGAGTGGAGAACCGTCTTCTCAGACGACAAGAGAGGTGTTACCAAACATGCCGCTATTGTACCGTGTTTGACAACAGCCTCTGAGCCGTCACGGAAGCTTTTGCCAAGCACAGGCATAGTATTGGTCTGTATTTGACAACAGCTTCTCAATCGTCGCAGAAGCCTTTGCCAAACACAGCACTGATATTAGGCCGTTTCTCTTCGCCTCCCAGTCGAAGCTCTCTGTCGAGCATCAGATAACGCATGAAATAGAGGCCTAAGTTGTCAAGTATGGGTGTAAAAGGACAACACGCTCTCCTTCACGCATATGCGTAGTTTAGGACTTCGGTACACCCCTGTAAACCAATAACCAGCTGTCAACATGGAGTAAGACCCTGCCGACCGGCTAAGGAACGTCGGATGCTGAGGCTGGGCTCGTGGTCATCTCAGGCCTCGGTTTGTGGAATGCAATGATGATCTATATCGTATCCACAGAACCATCCCCCGGTTGTTGATGTCTAGATTGCGGCGCTTTTTTGACTTCGTCGAACGCAAGTCCCTAGTCCCTGACACAGCCACGTCCCTCTAGTCCACTTCTCCCATACGCATTGTTACCCCTCGACGTTCCCGAGTCCAGTCATGGGCTGTAGTCCGTATGTTTGGAGCTATCTGATTCCACCCCCTGATCTCTAGGCCGCTTCCGTCCAACGCCTGCTTCTTGGGCGGGTATTGGGTACGGTTTTCTCTGGCATCAGATTCGCGAATTAACGCGTATGGGGAAAACTTACCGGCGCTCGATTGAGGTTCCAAAGGAGAAGGCCTTGCGTCCGCCTGACGAGGTTCCAAAGGTCATCGATTTATGAGACCCGCCGTGGGCTTGAGTGAAAGGTTTTGTACATCACGAAAGCTGAGGTGCGGTTTCTGGGTAACGGTGTTTCCAGTGCAATGATCCTCGGCTAACGACCGGAGGTGTTCGAGACTGGAGGTGTGTGCGCACTGCCCCAGGTTTGAGGCGTGCACCCTCTATCTGCATAACAATCGCGGCGCGGCCCAGAGATCGGTGGTCTGTATGAAGGGACCTTGTACCCTACGTCTTGTGTGCGGAACACGATGACTTTCGATGGTATCGGCGGCAAAGGCATCGAGACGTCTGTTGCAGTGGTGGTATTAGGCGCAGAAGTCCATGCTTCGCCTGGCTGCCGGATATTCACAAGAATATACCCTATTTTCTGCGTATTCGTGTTCGCTGGTCTCTCGGCCCTCGTGCTCTCGATCAACAGACTGAGTCTCTCTCCCTTTCGCTACTCGAGCCGAAGTCCTCGTTTGCAGAGCTTTGTCTCGAAATGAGTGCGCTGCTATCGTTTAGTAGTCGTATATTGTAAGTCCACAAGCAGATTAGTAGCGTATAAGTATACAGAGTAGTGTGCGTACCGTATTCGAGCTCGATTCGTTTGGCAGCGGTTGATGTTGTGGGCACGGCAGACATACGCTGCGTCTGGCCAACAGGGCGCGGGTCCGGAGGTCGGGCCTTGATTTGATCGCCGGTGTTGAAACACAGCCAAACATATGTTCGAGCTGTTGGACTCTTTATCTGCAACGTCGGACGGCGGTTATACCCTCGTACAGCTTATCACCGAGCTCCCAATCACAACCATCTAGATGATCCCCGCGAATACTGGCTAGTGGAATACTCAAAGCCAATACGGTCGTGCTATACGAGGAAATTCCCTAAATCATCTGCTCCTTAATCTACATTCCATATTCCCTCCTGTCAATTGTTCCATGTACAGAACTCACCGTGGAGATGATATAGAGGTCTCCTAGGCAGATAAAGTGGGTATCCATCTTTCTAGATCTTTAGCCAGATGAATATGAACATTCCCGCCGTCAGCTATCAACTCCAAACGCATGAGCGGCAGTATTGACCTGCTTGTCGGCGGAGGTATTAGCCTCGACCCAGGGTACCAGCTGGATGTTGTCTGGCCATAGGCAAAATAGCTGGCCCCATCAACACCGTCTTCCTCAACTTCCATATTCTGCCGTTATCTTCGCCGTCGATGCCCATGAGGACAGTCATGAATGCAGAATATTCATTGGTGGCAATCAACGGATCATGTTGATATGAAGATCCGTGCCCGGCCTCATACCGTGGGCTTCCATATGCATACGATCCACCATTCCTATGTATTCTCTTTTCACAGAGAAGTTGGTACGCCTCTCAGCACCCTTTCTATTTCTCATCTCATCCTCCTTCAGTGTCACCAACAACGGCTATAGGGCTACCACAAACACCGAGGTGGCAGATGGGATCGCTTTTGGGACAGGAATTATATACATGTTTTTGAGCCTACAAGTGAGTAACACACACTGCCCCCACCAGTCGTTAATAACACTCACCACATTATAGTCTCCCACCTGACATAAATATTCAAAATAACGTGCTATCATGTATGTAGAATGGGCGGCAGGCGTCGAAGAAGAGAGACATGCTGCTTACAAGACTTCGGGTTAGCGACATGACAGCGGCGCGTCCCTCTACCACCTTCAGATCAGTAGGATGTGAGTACATAACGCAATACCTTCCTCCCCGTTCACCTGGATCTTACCAACATCCGATAGAGCTCTGTGATGCGATTCCATGGACCCCCTACGCATCCCATCCAAACAATCCGCTCCGATTCCACAACCCCACCCGCCCCCTCAATACGCTCTGCCATCACAAAATCTCAGCCGATCGGTTCAATTTTACAACCAATCGAAAGGTCTCATTGACACGAATCCAACAAATCCACTTATGCGGGAATCGGACGCATATTCGCTACGGTATGAACTTCTTTGTTTGTTAATCGTCTTGGACAAGTCATAATAAGCTGAAGGCATTTCAGGGCAGCAATGGGCGATTTTACGCGCGTCCAAATGACCCATTGAGGAGGTTCTAGCAAGCGCAAGTACATGAGGATCGAACGGCTTGCAAGCACTCAGCAAACAAAGGATACCATCGGGGCTCCCATGATGTTCTCAGTTCTTCTGCAGGCGCGGCAGTAGCATGGGTAAACCCACGTCGACTCATTCGAATTTGAGCTCTTTAGAAAGCCCTTTTTGCGTGGGTCCCCTAGGGCCCACTCGTGTTATAGACGGAAGCCTCTACCCCACGGTACGGACTTGTTTCATTCTTATAACTATTCAAGATCTTATCCTGAACCCAAGCCGACTCTGGGGACACGCCAACTTACTCTTCTGGGGTATGTGAGATGTCGCTCCGTTGAATTCACGCCTTTACTCTTGTCTGCAGGTTCCTCATGATGACGTGACCTTAGATGATCTTCTCCGGTGAATCGAAAAATCGGAGGTGTGTAATCATTTGAAGTCTATTGCGATTGTATCTTATACGATGTCCAGCTCCTTTCCGATCATATTTACAAACGACATCTCCCATCCTGTCCTTCTCCTTCACCGCCTCCATCCTTATATACAATGCTGAAAGGCAAGCGTGGATCGAGAGAAAGCAAGACGTCAGAGAAGACACCTACGAACGCCATGACAACCTCCTGGGGCGGTGAAATGGAGTCAGCTCAAGGCAACAAACGTATGTGACACTGATTCTTTTTTCTGCTTGTCTCGTCTTTTGAT
>MU151420.1:12133-28918 GCA_015584085.1 Macrolepiota fuliginosa MF-IS2
GTGGACTATGCATCCCATGGCATATACGAAAGAAGACTAGAAGTAACCCAGACTCAATGATGGAGAATGAGAGTGAGAATAGGTGGGGGGCATTCATATTAATTGAGATTTTATCAAAGGATCTGCCTACTCTTGGAAGCACTATGTATGTATGTGACATTATGAGTCTGCATTCTAGGATTAACACGCTATAGGCTCATCAAGTTTCACCTCACCGCACTTGGCTGTGACATCCCTGTGTTACCATCAACCATGCTGGCATCCTCATACTACCCATACTCATTGATGCCTACACTCGAGCTCTCCCCTGCTCACACTTCCATCACCATTCCCAACACCATCAAATTCTGTTATGACCCCATTAACCATTCACCCCAGCGCAATTCACCCCCACCGTGGTAACTTTTGCAGCCTCCCTTCTGCACCTGGAGTGCTTCTATCATCCCCCTCTGGCCTTAAGCATCTCCTATACCTGTTGACCAAATCTGGGTGTTCTGCCCTTGGCTTCCTATTGTAGTGGGGACTCTTGGTCTGAAGGGGTGTGTGTTTGTGAGCACAACAGTGTCTGCTCGTCATTGTCTAATGATCTAGAAGGTAAGTGGCAAAAACTTGGTTAATTAAATCAATTCTGATAAAACAAATACTCAGCGTAGATCTTTGACACTGAGGAGCAATCCTGGGAGGTGTAGGTTGAGCAAGTGAAGGCCAGAGAGGTGAGAGAGAAGGGGAATGGATTAACTGGAGAATTATTACAAAGTTTGTAGAGGTATATATACTACAGGAGGCCAATATTCTACGGAACTACGGATGAGTTAGGGAACAAGTAGGAATGTTCGAGACTAATATTCTGACTGGAAATTACAATAAGACTGTCAACTGTAAGTATAAGGGGAAAAGAGGGAAAGTCGGCGAAGGGGATAGACGATGAGGTACTTAGTGAATAAAGTTGACTATGTAGGTTAACGTGAACGGAACTAATAAATGAAATGAAATTGTAAAAATAGAAACCTACGGAATGGGGAATGGAGCACGGGCGCTCCGATGTCTAGTGACACTGGTCAGGTAACCGATTCGGTGAAGCAGGGCCGTGAGGTGGCTGCGCGAAGCCAGCGAGTGACCAGGCTTTACACTATCGTTCTTCGAGTTGGCTGTTGCTATAGGCGTTGGCGCCGGTTGCTCCGAGACGTCGGCTTGATGTTGCTCATAATCTAATTCAAATGTCAATTTTACAGAGGGAGTGGGTGGAAGAAAAGAAAACATACAATATACATCATCCTGTCTCAGTCCTGACGTCTCATATTGTACAATATCGCCTCGCATCATGAGTGACTGTTCAGTAGTTTGGTGGTCAGTGGTTTGGAGGTCAATGATTGAGCAGTCGTGAGTTGGACGTTCGGTAGTCGGGTTTTCAGTGGGCGGGCGGTCGTGGTACGGTGCCGGTGTGAACAGGTTTTGATCGTGCCAGAAAAAACACTTGTGCTGGCCATGGCCAAGAATATACGATCCTTCCCAATAAGCGCCACGTGGCATCTGCGCAACCTCCCATGCAAATATGTCCCTGTCTCTGTCCTTGCACGACCACATAATCTTGTTGCGATCATCTTCAGGTATCTGTGGTAGCACATAAGTGATGATGGCACATATGATAAGAAGGATTTATGGGATAACTCACACGCAAAAACAGTCTGTCTATGCTCTTCCAGATACCAATGTCACTGTCGACCCAGAGCTCGGCCATCCTTTTGAAATTGACGCTCGCCAAACCAGTGAACGCGACAACATCCCAAGGAAGGGCTGAATAGAGGAGGAAGAACCCTGAGACGACGGTCTCATACGCGTCTACGTCTTGATCATTCTGTGCATTCTCACTATCAGCCCGAATAAGAGCACAGAAGGGCTTACCTGGTTAGTGGCAGTCAATATAAATACCTCGTCAATAGCGAACGTGCAACTCACAATAAGGCTCGATATCTGGATCATTGCATACTGCCTGTAGCCTCTGCGTCAGCTCTGTCCGTAAGGCGAGCGCGGAATCCTTCCAAACGCAAAATTGCCTCGAGCGCTGAGGGTCGTGGATGAAGTCCATGAACGATGCATGGTAGAAGACAATGTTGTCCCACTCGACCTTCATCACAGAATGGAGAGTGCGACAAGCTGTCTGGAACTGCGACAGCGACAAACCCAGGAATTGTCTGTTGTTTTTGACATAAGTCTGAACGGCGGGTAGGTTCGTAGCCAGCAGAATCTGTTGGACAGTCTGAAGTATCTTAACCGGTATCCGTTGCATGATCAGGAGGTAGAAGAAGTCGAGCTCGGATAGGGGGTGTTCCGACAATCCCCTAGCGACGCTTGTAGAAAGAGCAAGAACTGCTCGCAGCTGGCCTTCCGGGCCCAATGAATCACGGTCCCCGATGAAACGAACCACAGTGCTAGCGTAAATAAACAGTCCACCAGACAGGTTGACAAGTATCCCAACATCGCGCTCGCAAGGCCATGGAACCGGAAGATCATGTTCCATCCCTATCTTGGCCAGCTCATCGGTGAGATACTTGGCGATCTCGTTGTCAATGGCTCGGGATACCATCAGCTCCTCCTGACGAGTCACTGCTGATATCTGTGGGAACTTGAAGGTCGCCACGAGGTGGGGTTCGAGGCGGCTGCAGATTAACCAGATAAATGGAGTAGTATTATATCGGATGGACGCTGCAACAATTTGGACAATGGTCTGCTGCGCTTCCACGCCTGCACATTCATCCAGACCATCAATGATGATGACACGTTCGGAAATGTCCTCGCCTTTAGCAGCGAGTTCCTGCAGAGGGGAAACGAAGAGATGGTGGAATTGGTGACGAAGCTCCTTGTTGACAATGGTTGGATCATCGTGGATGGTAGATTTGAGGATCTCGGCATAAGGTTTGCGCTTCGATGTCCACTGGTAGGAGATAGATGTGAACAAGCGCTGGGGGTCCTCCCTCTGGTTGGGACGGGAGAAGAAGAACGCAGCAGCGAGTTTGCTCCGAGAGGCGAGCTCGTCCGCACACGATTGAGCAATGGCGGACTTTCCGACTCCTGCGGGTCCTTTTAGCCAGAGGATGCGATGACTGGGGTCGGGGTCATCCATGCCCCACCCCACGATCTGATCAATGTATTGCATGCGTGTTCCTGGATGGCAATTGCGAGGATGTTCAGAGGAATCGTAAGCGGCAGCAGGCAGGGACGCTTCAAGAAGGATTTGGAGGCCTGCATCGACCAGTTCAGGATTGAATGAGTGAGATATGATTATGCTTACCTCGCTTTTCAGCTTGGGATATCGTTTGTTTGATGTAAGGTTGGTTCATAATAAAACCTTGAGCATTCTGAAACATATGGGGTCCGGCCATAGCTGATGAAGTGGTGAGAGAAGGAACAAGAGAGAATGCACTGCTAGCCCTATATGAACCCACAGGCCTGTGTTTGACAGCGGAAGTTCTCAGCATCAACACTGGTTTAGGCCTTCGGCCAACCTGTTTATGTGGGAATTCACATTCCGATTTCAAAGTCGACCCCCTCCCGAGCCCTCTGTGAGGGGTGTATAGCAGCCAATGACAATAAACCAAAGCAGCAACTGTCCACGTATCTATGGCTGGCCTTCACAAGCTTATGTGCATTGAGAAAGACCTTGATGCGATGCTGTGTCTTGGTATTACTTATGTAATTGCTTAGTGGAAATAGATAAAATAATTGGGCTGGGTTCCAGTATCCGGACTAATCGATGATACCCGCGCTTAAAGTATGCGCATAGGTGGAAGCCAATGATATGATGGAGAGCCACACGAAATTCTGCACACGGACATTCACCGAGGCTGTGCATGTGTATGGCGGGGCGAGACTACTACACAATTCTTCAGAAAAATGCTGACCCCTCGCCATGTGTAGTGATCGCCAGTCTGGACTCGGCCTTGCTCCCCCTCTTGCTCAAGTATACATTCTTCTGCGGCGACGTGCCAACAATCTCAATATCGACTCCGGTTCCCCACCTGGCCTACGTTCGCAGTGACGATGACAAGAGTATTTGCATGTGTTGCATTTCATATGCACTTGAATGGGGTAGCGAAACCCCCGGAGAAGTTTATAGTATGTATAGGCTGTTGGATGAGCGCGAGTAACGAGAAGACATAGACAAAGAAGGAAAGGCAAAGGGTGCACACGAGTACAAGAGTTGATGGATGAAGGTGAAAGGAGAAGAACAGGCCGCAAGCCACAAATAAATAAATAACCCGAACCCCGCCAAAAATCAACAAAACAACCAACCGCAACCGCCCCCCAGAAAACAACCCAAGAGCCCCGAACCTTTTTCCTAAGCCTAATCGCCAGCGCACAAAGTCTGGGACAACCTCTACGTGCCAGACTCGACAAACGCCAGGTGTCGCCCGCATTGAAGTGATGGCAGCCGAAGCGACTGCAAAAATAGCTGACCGGAAGCGTTGGATTCATTACGTCATTTCTCTTCGGCATCACATGCTCGCCCCCTGTCGAATATCTTCTCGCTCCGATTCCTGTCCCAAAATATAACCCTGTACGTCCTATCTTTCCTGTCCCAATATATCACGTAATTCCCCTCTTGTACATCCCCTGACAACTTTATGTATAATTCGTGTGTTGCACCCACCACCTCTTCCTCTCTCTTTCCCTTGCCTCCCTCGCCGCACCTCAAATGCCTTCCATGTCCTCCACCCGCCCCACGCAAGCTAAAGGATCACCCGCACCCCTACGCCATCACCGAGTTTCTGAGCAGCATCCCATCACAAGCCATACATGTGCCTCCACCTTCCTCAGTCCTGCGACAGCGGCTACCGCAATACTCTCGTTCTCGTCCGGTGCACTTTCCTCGCCCTCGCTCCTGCATATCCCGAATTCCAAAACCTCTACACCAGGTACCCTGACAATTCCGTGAAACGATAAACATACAGCTGCACGCCGACCTTTCTCATATCAGGAATAATCTGCTCACCACTAGAGGACCCAAGATGGCACATGGAATAGCCTTGGGTGTGAATGCAGTTTAGGCCATCGGTCGATACGGATGGCAGAGAGGAGTTTCATGGGTCGTAGGGGGTGTTATGCGCTAATGGGACTTGTACAACACCTCCGGTGCTCGTGGATAAACTTGAAGTGTCGTCCAGGCTCCGGATCGTCCGGTGAAATAAGAACGAGGAGCGTGTCAAGGCTTCCTGGATCGTTCCCTCTCGACATCCCCCAAGTCCTCTAAGGACGGCGACAAGTGATAGTGCTGTTCATCCGATTTTCCCGCTACTCGTCTTGAGGTGTGTTTTTACTTGATAGTGACACCTGGCAAATGCTCAACTTGCACAAAGTTTGGCCTTTACATGTCGCTGTACAATCCCGTCCATCGACCTACCCATCAACCTCTTACACAACTGCGCCGTAGCCACTGTTCAATCAAGGGGTACTCTGCGGTTTCTGGGGAAGGGAAAATCACGTATATGGAAGTGGAAGATAGACTGGATACTTGATACTACTCTATCCATGTACACAAACGTTTGGAAACCCTTGAAGAAAATGCACAGGTGCATCCGGCCTAGCGCCAAGATTCAGTAAATATTCACCTTGCCCTTGTCGTGCTTCCAACCACCCTCCCTCGTCAGAATGATGGCAAGCTATTGTATTCATATCCCCACCTCCATATTGCTCTGGTCTCATCGTATTCGTGTACCTTGTCAAGTCACTACGCGCCTTGTCGTGTGTCACATTACCCGATATCTGCGACGGATAATGTGACTAAAGGGTTTCCTAAGTCCCTTATGTAGCTTGGCGAAGGCTCTCGTAATTAGCTCTCCTATCGACATGTGGGCATTTGACGAATTTATCATACAGCCAGGACCCAGATAATGTAGAAGCCGAAGGATATTTGAACTGTGGGGAGACGGGTGGTACCCCCAGATGAGGTCCCTCGGTGTTTGAAGGACTTCGGGGCGCAAGGCGTCTGAGACGTGAGCGATTTCCCTCTCTTTTAAATACCCTCATCCTGATTCCAGCTGTATTTTAGCCCTTCCTTCGCCTGGCCGAACAAAGCAGTAACTTCGCAGGCAAGGATGCGAGCAGCTTGAACATCGTACACTTTGTGGTCGCCTCATGGCCCTAGCAGCAGACTCTGCGGTTGGTGGGGTTAAGACACTTGAGGCCTTGATTGGGTATCCTTACATGAGAAGTAGAGTCGCAGTGGGCTCACGACTAGTTTCGTCTTCAAATGAGTGGTCAAGTCGCTCATTGAGGGATGAATGGAACAAAATACGCTAATATTTCTATTTACGGCTGCCGAGGAGCGCGCGACTCCGCTGGGCTAGACGGTGAAGGATCGAGGATCCCAACAACTTGGTGCGCTGCTACAAACATGAATAACCAGATATTATGTATGAGCGTAGTCCCCACTGACTGACTGATGTATTGGTACGTACTATGGATGTAGGTTTTCGGTGTTCAATAGGCGGGAGTTCGTGGCACGGCCTTAGCATGAAGTTCTCTTTAACATACAACAACAAACACCCGCGCTGATCATGGCCAAGGATATACGATTTGCCCCAATCAACCCTATACGATTTGTCCCAATCAACCCTATACGGTGTGACCCTTCTGACATCGCACAGCCACATAATCTTGCTGCGGTCCTCTTCAGGTATCTATTGTTACACATGAGTGGTGATGACACATATGATAAGGGCTTAGGAGACGGTAGCTCACATGCGAAAACAGTTTGTCTATGCTCCCCGGAACAACATAATTGTGGCGTACGCAGAGCTCAGCCATCCTTTTGAAATCGATGGTCGTAAAAACAGTGAATGCAGCAGCATCCCAAGGAAGGGTGGAATACAGGAAGAAGAATCCTATGACGACGTTCTCATACGCGTCTATGTCTTGATATTTCTTTTCGTTCTTACTGTTGGCTCGAATAAGAGCACAGAAGATCTTAGCTGATTAGTGACTGTCAATATGAATATCTCGTCAATATAAAATGTACAACTCACAATAAGGCTCGACATCTGGATCGTTGCATACTGACTGCAGCCTCTGCGCCAGCTCTGTCCGTAAGGCGATCCCAGAATCCTTCCAAATGCAAAATTGTGTCGAGCGCTGAGGGTCGTGGATGAAGTCCATGAACGATGCGTGGTAGAAGACGATCTTGTCCTCCTCGATCTCCATCACGGAATGGAGAGCGCGGCAAGCTGTCCGGAACTGTAACGGCGACAAACCCAGGAACTCTCTGCTGTATTCGACATCAGTCTGAACGACGGGTACATTCATAGCCAGCAGGATCCATTGGACAGTCTGAAGTATCTTGGCCGGAATCCGTTGCATGATTAAGCAGTAGAAGAAGTCAAGCTCTGATAGAGGGTGTTCGGTTGATCTCTTCGCGACACTCGTAGCGAGAGCAACAACAGTCTGTAGCTGGCTTTCCGGGCCCAGTGAGCCACGGTCGCCGATGAAACGAACCACAGTGCTGGCGTAAATGAACAGTCCAGAGGACAGGTTGACGAGTGTGCCTATATCGCGCTCGCGAGGCCATGGAACCGGAAGATCATATTCCGTCCCTATCTTGGCCAGCTCGTCGGTGAGATACTTGGTGATCTCATTGTCGATGGCCCGAGACACCGTCAATTCCTCCTGATGAGTCGCTGCTGATATCTGTGGGGACTTGAAAGTCGCGACGAGGGGCGGTTCGAGGCGGCTGCAGATTAGCCAGATGAACGGAGTGGTATGGTCTCGGATGGATGCTGCTACAATTTGGACGATAGCCTGTTGCGCTCCCACATCTGCACATTCATCCAGACCATCGATGATGACGACACGTTCAGAAATGCCCTCGCCTTTAGCGGCGAGTTCCCGCAGAGGGGAAACGAAGAGGTGATCGAATTGGTGACGAAGCTCCTTGTCGACAATGGTGGGATCATCGTGGATGGTGGACTTGAGGATTTCGGCGTAAGGTTTGCGCTTCATTGCCCATTGATAGGAGATCGAGGTGAACAAGCGCTGGGGATTGTCCCTTTGATTGGGGCGGGAGAAGAAGAATGCAGCAACGAGCCTCTTCCGAGCGGCGAATTTGTCTGCACACGATTGAGCAATGGCGGACTTTCCGACTCCTGCGGGTCCTTTCAACCAGAAGATGCGATGATTAGGGCCGGAGCCTTCCAACCCCCAGCTCACGATCTGGTCAATGTATTGCATGCGCGTTCCTGGATGGCAATTGCGGGGGTGCTCGGAAGAGTCATAGGCAGCGGCAGGGAGGGACGCCTCAAGAAGAATTTGGAGGCCCACGTTGGCTAGTTCAGAATCGAAATGAGCACGATGTTGCCGCGCTTACCTCGTTTTTCGGGTTGGGGATGGTCTATGAATTGGGGTTGGTTCATGACAAAGTTGTGAGCATTCTGTAATGTGTGAGATTCGGCCATAGCTGGTGAAGTGGTGAGAGAAGGGGCGAGAGGGAGAATACACACCCTCAGCCCTATGTGAATCCGCAGGCATGCGGTCGACACGTGGGGCAGGAGTTCCAGCTGGTTCGGGCGCCAGGCATCGGCCAGCTTGTTCGGGTGGGAGTCCGTGTTTTAAATTCTTGTTGTCGACCCTTTCCCGAGCTTCCTGTGAGGGCTATATACACAGTAACCGGAAATGACAAACCAAAGCGGTAGTTGTTCACGTATCCACGGCTAGGCTTCACAAGCTTATGTACGTCGAGGAAGAACTTGATACAATGCTGTGTCTTGGCATTACTTATGCAATTGCTCAGTGGAAATGGATAAAATAATTGAATAGAGGACCAAAATATGCAGACTAGTCGATGAGATACTTGCGCTTAAAGTATGCACGTAGGTGAAGAATTTGCCAGACTCCAAGGGCGGCCAGCGATATGATAGAGAGCCACGCAAAATTCTGTACACGGACATTCGTCGAGGCTGTGTAGACGTGTTAATGACAGACAAGCTGCGACAGTAAAGGGACATACTATTGGTGGAGGTGAAGCGCTCCTCGCGTCGCTTCAGATACTCGAGCTCGTCTAGAATCTCCTTGACCTCGCCCTCCAGCTTGCGCATCTCCGTCTCAAGGCTTGACAGTGACTCTTGGTTCGCAATAGCACTGGATAATACTGTCAGCACCGCACCACGTACGAGAGCCAAAGGGGCTTACTTGTAATCAACAGCATCGGCACCAATATCGACATCCAGGTCAATAACTGCTGACAGCTTGGAGGCCTTGTCGTACGGTACGTCTACAGAGCCTTGAGCATATATATTCTTCCCTGACGAAGCGGGGCTACTCACCACCCTCGACATAATTCTTCAGACATACGCCGACCTCGCCCTCGCCATGTGTAGTAATTGCCAGTCTAGACTCGGCCTTGATTCCCCTCTTGCTGAGGTAGACATTCTTTTGCGGCGACGAGTCGACAATCTCAATATCCACTCTCTGGTTCTCGGCCTGGCCTACGTTCGCAGTGACAATAACAAGAGTATTTGCATGCGCTGCATTCCATATACACTTGGGTGGGGGGTAACGCAGCGCCTGAAGCGAGAATTTTATAGCATGCACAGGCTGTGGGACAAGCGCAAGCAGCGAGAAGACATAGACAAGGAAGGAAAGGCAAAGGGTGTGCATGGGCACAAGAGTTGATGGATGAAGTTGAAAGGAGAAGACGTGGCTGGATGCATTAATTAATTAATTATTATTCTCTTCGAAATCACACGCCCAACCCAATCCATACTCTACACCTAAACGCCCAAGCTCATCCAGAATTGAGCGCGGCCCACTACAGCATTCGAATCTCAGCCGCAGTGTCCTTTGGCGCACTACACTAATCCCTCCGACCTCTTTTCCTAAGCCCAGTCGCCGGCGCACAAAGTCTGGGACCACCTGTACATCGCAGCACGCGTCGAACTCGTCGTCCACATCCGTGCTGAACTCGACAAACGCCAGGGTTACGCGCTGAAGTGACGGCAGCAGTACATTCTGCCTGAACCGCTCTGACGGCGAGGAACTCACACTCGCCACCGACGACGAAGGCGACTGCACGAGTAGCCGAAAGACTACACTTGCCGTGTACCCAGACACCTCCTGCAGATGCTCTACCCTGTCTAGCCGGGCGAGGAACTGCACCAGCTGTGTTTCCCAGAACCTCATTCCATCTCTCAGCTCGTACAGCGAAAGGTTGAGCCCGTCAAACCCGCCTTTGTCTTCGTACACCAGTTGCAGCGCACTCGTCAGTGTATCGAATATCTCGATCACCAGCCTATGCCTATCCTCAGTCTGGTTCTCGCCTCCAAACGCCAGCAACAGATTCATCACGCAATCCCCCTCCTCCTGCTCTGATCCCTCGGCATCTTCTCCCCCTCCAGCTACTTCATTGACTTTGATATGTAATTCGTGTGTCGCAGGATGAACAAGAAGCCATCTCCTCTTCCTCTCCCTCTCCCTTGCTGCCCTCGCTGCTTCCATTGGTGTCCTCAAGATCCCTTCCATATTCTCCATCCTCATCTTCCTCTCCTTCAAAAACTCGCTCAGCATCCACACTGCATGCGCATTATTCGCCCGCTTTGCATCCATATGGATCCTACACTCCCCTGGCACCACCAGCCTCCCCAAAAACTCGCAAGCCTCCATCAATGTACCCCTCAGCTCTACGCTTTTCAGCTTCTTGAGCACGACCTTTGCCGTGTCCTCGGGCGATTCCGGCGGTACTTCATTCGCAAATACGTTCCTCAGGATTATTTTCTCGAGGAGTGGCGTTTGACGAACGATGGCTAGCCACTCCCAGACGGACATGAGGTACGAGTCTTCAAGGTCCGTCACTTGCAGTGTCGTCAACCTCGAGAGCCAGGGCAAGGAAGACACGGATGTATCAAGCGCAACCATCGCCAACGAGAGGTTCTTCAACACCGGTGCAGACCCTTTAAACAACCCCTCCGATAACCTCATAACGAGTTCCTCCTTCCCCCCAAATTCCGATCCACGCCCATTATTAAACCCCATATCACCTCGTCCATGACCGCCCAAAGACCCAGGCAACGCAACCCGCCTCACCAAACTCTTCACCACCAAACTCTCCAACACAGGCGCCTCACACCGACTCAAACAATCCACAACGACCCTCCAATCATCCTTCCTCTCCACCGTAAGATGCAACCTTCTTATCCTCTTTATCTCTCGAAGGATAATACCAAGCACACTCCCCCTCGCTCCTTTTAGTCTTTGCTCGAAATTGGGGTTGGGGATGATGGGTCTGTTATCGCATAACCCAATCACGTCGATTATGCATTCGCCGCTTCGGCGTAGTGTTTCTAGGATCCATTTCGGGCCTTCTCGGAGGTTGAGGGTGCGTGCCCATAGTTGGGGTTCGTGTAGTGCGACGCAGCGCCAGAAGTGGCATACCTGCGAGAGGGTGCGTGGAGCTGCGGTGTGTATCGTTGATCCCGGCCCGCCGGTTGTGGTTGTGGTTGTGGTTGAAGAAGAGGAGGTTGAAGAGGTGGATGGAGAGGGGGACGTGGATGGGGAGATGAGGAGGAGGAATATGGTGGATAAGAGTTCGGGTGGGAGTTTGTTGATGTGTGGGTGCGTGGTGTTGTGTGCTCGGCGAATGAGCACGGTTTCGGAAGGTGGAGAGGGGTTTTGGAGAGTGGTGATAGATTTGGGTGTGGAGATTGGCGCTTGTGGTGCGAGGTTTAACTTTGGCTGGGATTTGCGTAGAGTCAGAGGAACGTCTGGGGTCATAGTTGGTGTAGCGCTAGTAGAAGTGGAGGTTGTAGTGGAAGTAGAAGTTGCAGATGCAGATGCAGTTCGAACTTGAAGTAGGGTTGAGTTTGGGTATCCCTGGCCACCACGGGGTCCGCTTGGGGCTGGAATTGGCCTGTAACCTGGTCCGAGTCGTCGCATTGACGACAAGGAAGGACGACCGGGAGAAGTAGATGCAGTAGAAATAGCAGAATCAGAGCCCGAGGCCATGTCTAGATTGAGATTGACGACGCGTTTTGGGCGGGCCATGATCGTCTTTTAAGATGCAGACCAAGGGGGATAGATCGATCGCAGTTGGACAAACTCTTGCAACAGGCAACCTACACCGTCGTGATAGCTGACGATAAAGGATCGAACCAGGCTCGTTTCACACTAGCCCATTCTTATTGTCCTCAACAAGAAACTGACAACAAAGCTTGCACCGTGGGAATCAACGCAGGGGGGGACTATAAGTAGATTAGAATAAATACAGTGATGTACAGCCATGGACAAATCAACAAAAAGAATGCAAAAATAGAACAACCCCCGCCAACTATTTCGCTCCTGCTGAAGAGAACTCTGGACATGCATGTTAGGATTGCAGTGAATGAGGACTGGAAGGAGATACGCACTCGTTACGGATTTGGTGCCCTCAGAGATGGCGTGCTTGGCAAGTTCACCAGGTAGGATGAGACGCACGGATGTCTGGATTTCGCGCGAAGAGATAGTTGATTTCTTAGAGTATGCCGCGAGCTCTGCAAGCGAATCTTATCAGATGCTATTCCACATCTCAATGGCGATATCAAACGTACTGGAAGCTTCGGTAGCAATACGCTCGAAGATGTCGTTGACGAAGCTGTTGAGGATAGCCATCGCCTTGTTCGAGATACCAGTGTCTGGGTGCACTTGCTTGAGCACTGTGATATTGTCAGTACAAATTACAGTGATACTCATATTTAACACACCCTTGTAGATGTAGGAAGAGTAAGTCTCCTTCCTCAGCTTCTTGCGTTTCTTCTTTTCGCCATCAGCACCAGTTGCCGCAGGCTTGGATGTCTTCTTTGCAGCCTTCGAGCCCTCAGTGGACTTGGCAGGAGCCTTGGAGGCGGTGGATGCGGGAGCCTTTCCGGCAGTAGAGGCGGGTTTGGGGGCCATTTGGATTTGGATTAGGTGATTGAGTCGAAGGGCTAGGTGATAGGCAGCAGCGAAGAATGTGGAACGGCTGAATGTCGTTGCATGAGTGTATAAATACAGGCACGTCGGTTTGTTGGTGTTTGCGCTCTCTTTTCTCAAGAAACATTGTTGATTGTTGATTGAGCCTCTGACGCGTGTCACGTGGACGTGTTGCGTGACCTGTACACCACTATAAATACTGTTGCACACTCGTGCGCACGCCCCTTCGTCTTTGCCTTTTCTCCCCAACTCTCACACTTTGCGCGTACGAATCTGAAATGTCTGGCAAGGGAAAGGCAGGAAAGTCGTCTGGTGGCAAGGCGGGCGCTGATTCAAAATCTACGTCGCGATCGGCAAAAGCGGGTCTGCAATTCCCCGTCGGTCGTGTACACCGTCTTTTGAAGAAGGGAAATTACGCACAGCGGGTTGGTGCCGGTGCACCTGGTGAGTAGATGCCAGATTGTATGGAGATCTATGAAGCTGATTCACTTATACGAATACAGTGTACCTTGCTGCGGTTCTTGAATATCTTGCTGCTGAAATTCTAGAGCTTGCGGGTAACGCAGCACGCGATAACAAGAAGCAACGTATTGTGCCGCGACACTTGCAACTTGCTATTCGGAACGATGAAGAGTGCGTCTCTTCCCTTTGTTTTGCGTTGGTAGATGTTAACATTGCTGTGAAGGCTTCACAAACTGCTTGGAAACGTTGTTATCTCGCAAGGAGGTGTCGTGCCCCACATTGCTCCCGTGCGTTATGCCCTTTGGCTGGTTGATGTTCTACAATTGACTCGTTTTACAGGAACTCCTCCCTTCAAAATCAGGAAAAGGAAAGAAGGACGAGGGCGTCAGCCAGGAACTTTAAATCATTGCATTTTTCTTTCTCTTGCCATTGCTTTTCGTCTATCGTCTGTACTACATACTTGTATTATTTTTCAATCGTACCTGCTCCTAATTGCATTCCCTCAAACGCACTTGTCCAAGCGCAATGTAAACTTCAGGGGTAGAAATATGCGTGGGAGCGACATACCCCATCCGGGAGTTTCACGTGTGACAGAGTCCACGACAGGACACGTCGCGGTGTGAACACCCAAACTCAAGTCCATTCTCTTTCCCCCATGTTCCCTCGCTTCTAGTTTCCTTAAAACACCCATCTAAAATCAAAGGACTCTTCCGACTGACTACCATGGCCAAGGACGCAAAACAGGCAAATCACAGCGATCAACAGCGGGCGACATCAGAGCCTCCAGACCGACCTACAGGTCCCCTCGCAATCCCCGTCCCTGCCGAGGATCGAGACGTAGTCAAAGTCAACAACGCAAACGCCACAGAACTCAAGAATGCCTGTGACGATGCCGTCAAACGCGTGCGTTTTTCACGATTTTGTATCCTATCCCACTGGAAACTGACCTTGGAGATGTTTTGGCTCGTGTGTGACAATCTATGACGTGGACCTGGGGTAATGACATGTGCAGTATCTTGCGCGACCGGAGCTGTTCAAGCAGATCCATGTGCACACGGATGTGAGGCTTGGGTTGGGCTGGTTGAGTGTGTTTGTTGCGGGTGGGACGGCGTTGTATGGCTGGAAGATCGATTTTGAAACGTCGAAGCCGGTTGTGTGGGCTGGTGTTATTTTGTGAGTTTATCTGTGCCTCTGGTATTTCTTTGGTTGATCGAACGCTTGGACTAGGTATGTTGTCCTGACGACGATACAAACGTTGTACGCGTATTTCATTGAAGGTGATACGGTATTCATGGGAAAGCGGAAAACGTTCTCGAAACGTGTAAGTTTGTTGCTTTGTGGTATCACGTCAAGAAGAATGGGACTCTTTCCATCATTCACATCAAATCCCCCATTACATTCTTCTATCCTTCCTCCGGCCCACCTACTCTATTACAAACTTGATATTGACCCCCACCACGCGACAGATAATAACCGAACGTATCTCTCTCTCATCCAAAACCCAACCCGCAACCAAGCCCACCAAGACGAAATCAACATCCACACCACCTGCATACACCCTCTCCATCGCCTACGTCCGTTCTACGAATGCGGGTAAATCACTCTTGGCGAAGGGCAAGACGAAGGTCCAGCGGGGCTACACCGCGTTCTTTGATGAGCAAGGAACGATGGACCAGGAGGCGTTTGAGAAGTGGGTTGGAGAGGCGGTTGAGGGTGCTATGGACGGGAAGAACGCTTAATGGGACGCTTAGTGGGGTGTTTGAGCGGATCGTGTGCGTGTGTTGTTGGAATTCACTCAGCTTCGTCTTGTTTTTGTCCCTGGCGTTGGATTTCTTCCCCTTGTCATTGACTTCGATTTGTTTTGCTTTCAGTATGATTTATGATGTTTTTTTTTCCTGCGGCTTGTGTATAAATATACTGGTATGCAGATGCAGGTCATATCGTTCGTTATTGTTGCATCGCCTCATCGACACTGTCCCTATCGCCTATCCCCCAACCGTGTGTGCTACCAAGAAGTGAGGATAGAAGACTGCTCGCATTGAGTAATCGGATCTAGGTCGGCCGGTTTTCTTTCGCTGTCCTCCACAAAGTGCAATCCAAGCGCTCAAGCGTTATTTAAACTACACACCACGAGGCGTCCGCGTTTCCTCCCTTTACCCCTACCATGCCCACGACGCTGGAGATCGGTACCTCCTATGCTACTAGCCTGTTTTCCGCTAACTAAGTGGCTATTTGTAGACGAGTTGGCCGTTGATGTTGTTAGGTTTTGCGATCATATAGCTATAAAGAGGGTTAGTCTCAACCGCTGAACTTTAATCGTGAGTGGGTTACGAGAAAAATCGCGGCTGACCTGTAGGAGTGTGTCAAAATGCTCGGGACGAAGAGTAGGCAAGTGGGCGGCTGACCTGTAGGAGTGTGTCAAAATGCTCGGGACGAAGAGTAGGCAAGTGGCGAGGGAAGTGTTGCAGGCCAGTCCTGCGGCTAACCTCTCACAAGATGACCTCGAAAAGAGCATGGAGTACGTTCCGCCAACTGGCCGGTGGTATATATCTCATCTAGTCAAACGTAAATCCAGAGCCTTGAGGCAAACATGCGATCAAGTTCAACAATGGTCGAAGAAATGTATCGTTCTCCAATGGTGTAAGTGTGACAGGTCTGTACCTTCTGGCACTCACGTCTCTTGAAGTTGCCAGAAACGAAATACAACGTGAGTGTGAACGCCGCCAACAGGACTTGGATAGTGCCATCCGCCTACTTCAAGACCTGGCCATTAGGTGCGTGGGGTCGTTATTTCTTCATCCTCTCCTCAACCCGTACATCTAGAAACGTTAGTTGGCCAGAGGAGAACAACATCGAGGTCAAAAACCATGTGAATGCCGCAAATCAAGTGAAGACAGAAGCACCTACCGCCGCGGATGTTACCTCGGGGCTGTCCGACGCCCAACCGGTGATTATTCCAGCACGCTTTCATGCTGTCTCTGCCTTCATCCTTCCCATCTACACCCTAAAAATACTCTTGCAACCCTTCCTTGACTCATTAATCGTTAGTTTCCAACAGTGGATCATGCTCTCCTGGATATTCTCGCATCCATCTTAGGAAATCAAGAAAAGAAAAGGGCACTTGAAAATCTCAAAGGCGACCAGGCACAGTCGATGGTAGATTTCTTGGATGGCGTCAGTATCTGATACGAGATTAACCCGATTTGGTACATGATTGACGACAAGTTTTGATGCCGTTTTGTAGCTGATACCGCAGATCGACCCATCAGATACTTCGAAACCCTGGGTCCACAAATACGCAGTTATAGCGCTTCGCACCCTCTCTGGGAACTCAGAGCGGTATCCTAGTTGGTATATGTTAAGGGATATTGAAGACGAATCCTGGGCAGGCTATGG
>MU151421.1:0-16788 GCA_015584085.1 Macrolepiota fuliginosa MF-IS2
AACGAGGAATCAATAATAAGCCTCATCTTCGCAACCCTCCATTTCACGACATTGCAAAAGTGCTGATAGTCGATGTAGTAATATTGCTTGCCCACCGAGCGTTGCGCGCCTTCTTTCAGTTCGTTCTGCCTGTAACTGCATAAACAATCAAACACTTTAGCACAGAGTCCTCGAGGTTCGGCGTAAATCGACCTGATACTTGCACTTTGACCAAACAGTCGTTGTTGAGCACGGCGATGACTTTATTCAGCTCTTTCGGTTGAAGGCCCATTCTACCCGCAAGGTCATCGTCCTTGAGGCTATACAATTGTCGATGAGGGGGGAAGCAAACCACATGTCAATATCATAGGTCAGAGCAACACAAAGATCCAAATTCACAAAAGCAGAGATAGAGACAGAAGGGAAAGCAGGAGGGGTTCCACAGTATACTTACACCGGATGCCGGGCAAGCTGGTCCATGATGATAGTGAACTTGGGTTCATAAAAGGCTCTGGAGACATATTGCACGAGTAATCGTAGGGTCTCCTGGTCCTCCTTGGTTGCCATAGGTCACCCTGGGTGAATACAATCGGAGGAAGGCTAGGGGAGCCGAGCTGCTGCGACCCGTACAGCTATTGTGCCCGTCTCCTCTTAGTGCTGCCCGTGGTGGTTGTCGGTGCTGGCCAGGCGACGGCGGATGTGCTGGGCGCTGTACAGCGTGGTGAGCGTTGAGGAAGAAGATGCGATGCCCGGTTTGCCGAGTCTTGCTGTGTATTATGTAATCACATGATGACACAAACTTTTACTTCGTTTTCACGGGAAATGTATAAAACAACTTCGGTCTGGGGTGCACGCTCTTCCGTACGAGTGTGGGGCACTGAATTAATTCAAACCATATTCTAAAGTTTATTCAAAATAACCACCTATATGAACCCACAGGCCTGTGACCCCCCTCCCAATCAATTATACAATTACTCTCCTCGAAATCACATGTCCACCCCAGCCCATGTTCCATACCAGTCCATACCTAGTCATCAGGCCTCAAGGCTTCCTGGGGCAGTGTGTCGAATATTTTTCATCACCGATCGTATGCATATATGTCCCCTGACTTTGGTTGCTGTCCACAAATACCAATAACATATCATTACACTATCCTGACCCCTCTCCTCCGACAACTTCATTCACTTTGATCTGCAGTTCATGTGTCGCAGGATGAATAAGGAGCCATATCCTCTTTCCCTCCCTCTCCCCCGCCGCCTCCACCATCCACTCGCACCTCTATTGGCATCCTTAGACTCCCTTCCGTATTCTCCACTGACCTTTTTCCACTGACCTTCCTCTCCTTCAACAGCCCGCTCAACATCCACGCCACACGCGCATTTTTTGCCTGCTTTGTATCCATATCCTACACTTCGCAGCACCTCACGCCTCCCCAAATACTCGCAAGCTTCTGTCAATACACCTTTCAGTTCCGCGCTTTTCAGCTTAAGCACGACCCGCGTTCATTCAAGGGCGCCCGGGTGGCCCTTCGTAACATGTTTTGGAGTGCGAGTTTTTCAAGGGGCGAGTTTTGGCGGACGATGGTTCACCACTCCCAGACAGACAAGAGGTATAAATCTTTGAGGGCCGTCACTTGCAGTGTTGTTAACTTTGGGAGGCAGACCAGGGCATATTCTGATCCATGTTATTAAACCCTGGACCGTCTTGGCCGTGGCTACCCAAATACATAGGCAAAGCAACGCACCCTACGGGACTCTTTAGCGCGCCTCATGTTGGCTTGAAAGGTTCACAATAGTTCTTCCTGATATACGAAGTGGATTGAATCGGGATGGGACCCAACGGTTTTGTTATCACATAACCTAGTCATGTTAACTGCACACCCACTGCTTCGCCAGTGTTTCCAAGGTCCACCTCGGGAGATACCTCAGCAGAAGCTCAAGTTTTGCGCAGTAGTTGCAGGGCTTGGATCTCACTCAAAACATCAAAGAGACGGACACATGCGAGCCCGGAGTATCCTCAGCGACCATATCACCACTACCCTCAATCCGTGCAAACCCGTTAGAAGATCCAGGTGCAGCTGTCTTATTCTCGGACTTACGGTTGCGTGGACTCAAGTTTAACCACATCCAGTGTATGTGAAGGTAGAAAGCAACCCGCTTTCGCGAGGGGTGCTTGGCGTAAAGGACCGCAAAGAACTCCAACACTCCACCCAAAACAGACTCAACGTTCATGATGTCGTTGGGACACATTTTGGCACAGAAGGGCTACAAGACGGTGGGAGACGAGACACTTCCCACTGCGAGAAATATTCTAACAAGAGCAAGCTCATTCTCTAGCCAACTTCGCTATACGGGCTAACCCTTCAACCACGTTAGATGCGATAGACCATTCTCAAGTGCTTAAAAACATTCCAGGAGACTATACTTTCATCATGGCCACTTTCCCGCCGCCACCCATTCTCAAAAACTGTTGAGACCACAGCTGCCTCGCGTCCTTATAGTCCCTATCCAACCGCCAATTCGTGTTCAAAAACCTAATATACCCCCTCCACATACACATGGAATCCTCGCATTGGGAGCCTTACGACGCCTACATGTACACTGTACTCTTCGCCCTCTCCCGCAGGAAATACCGCCTCCTACCAATACCATAAAACGACGGGCGCTTGGCTGTATGCCGAGCTCTATCATATCATCAACAATCTGTTCACCAACAGAGGTCCCAAAATGACACGTGGAGGGATGCACGGATGATGGAAATGCAACATAGAGGATGATGTTGAGGGGTTGTAGGACGCGGTAGGATGTGGTAGCATATATAACCTTCAGGCGTCGTCCAGACTCCTAGACCCTCTGACAAAGCAAGTAACAGAGGTGTCAAGCCTTCCTAAATCATTCCTTCTCAACATCCCCCCATCTATCCCCCCACCCACCTCCTGCACGGCTACGCCATAGTCAATAGAAGTGACTAGTGAATCATTCGATCAAAGGGCACCTCGGATGGAGGTCTTCGCACGTGAATTCAGTGGGAGATAGATTAGGTACTTAACCTGGTCCCTCCGTAGTTGTTATTTGCAAAGTCAACATCACTCACCCCAAAGGCCCAGCCGCGAGAACTATTCCCACCCGGCAGCGTCAACTTTGGCCCAATAATCTACGCTTCCCGAGATTTGATCCATCATACACCTCGTTCGCTAGGTCAGCAACATACGGTACTATAACACTATCTTGGAACTTGGACTGTGTACCACACAACCAATCCGCAGTAGCGTTTACTTTGTCTCCTTTGCGAGTGGTGTCGTCCCGCTACGGGGAAAATGTAACGGACTTGTTCTTGGGTCCCATGGTGCCTTCGGACTTGGATAGATCATACATCGGCATTGACATTCCTTGGACGTGTGTTTCTCTATTTTGCATCACAGACCAGTAGACTCATGGTCGCGTGGCTTCACGACTAATTTCATATTCATCAAATTCATTGACAAGTGACTCAGTGGCAAATCTACCGAGAAGGAGCGACTCTACCGAAATAGGCGGCGAAAAGTCGAGGTCCTCCAGAACTTGATGCGCTGCTGTGGATGTAAAAGACCGAGTATTATGCATGAGCCCGGTCCTCATGACATTAATAACATACCATGGATGTGCAGGGTGTCTTGTTGGGTATTGCTTGTTCAGCAATCGGGTGTTCAGCGGTTGAAGGTTCAGTGGTTGGGTGGTCAGTGGTTGGGTGTTCGTCGGTTGGGTGGTATTCAGTGGGCGGGCGTTCATGGTATGGCTTCAGTATGGCTAAGCCCGCATACGGACGATGCCAACAGAAGCACTTATATTGGCCACGGCCAAGAATATATGAGCTGCCCCAATCAGCACCAGGTGGCATTTGTGCGACCTCCCATGAAAATGTGTCCATATCTCTGTACGCGCACGACCGTATAACCCCGTCGTGGTGCTCCGTGGGTATCTAGGGTTGTGCATTAGCAGTGATGGTATACATAATATGAAGGGTTTGGGTCGTCACTCACGTGCGAAAATAGTGTGTCTATTTTCAATGGAAGCCAAAAGTCACGGATACAGAGCTCAGCCATCTTTTTGAAGTTAAAGCTTGCAAAAGCAATGGATGCAGCTGAATCCCAAGGAAGGGCTAAATAAAGGAAGAAAAACCCCATGACAACATTGTCATACGTGTATACGCTGCTTTCAATATTTCCATCAGCTCAAATAAGAGCACAGAAGGACCCAGCTGATTAGTGACTGTTAATATAGATATCCCAGCATTAATAAATGTGCAACCCACAATAGGGCCTGATATCTGGATCGTTGCATACTGCCTGCAGTCTCTGCGTCAGCTCTGTACGCAAGGCGAGCCCAGAATCCTTCCAAATGCAAAATCCTCTCAATTGCTGAGGGTCTTGCATGAAGTCCATGAATGATGCATGGTAGAAGACAATCTTGCCCTTATTGGTCTTCATTACAGAATGGAAAGTGTGACAAGCTGCATTAACAAGAATAGATAATGATAGTTTTAAGCAAATGTAGGTGGAATACAGTATGTTCCAACAGGATCTGTGTTCAACAACATGGAAGTTGAAGAACACCAGGTAAGTGAGACTTGTCCTTTTATATGCCTTAGGCTTACTCCTGTCTCTCTCTGAGTACAGCTGATAGCCCCTCAATTATATCACCTCCATTACAACTAACTCCCCCAGCTCATCAATACCAACATGTCAATTCTCAACATGTGTGAAATTCTGATGCTGACAAACCTAGGAGTTGTCTGCTTTGTTTGATAGAAGCCTCAATGTGGTCTATTTTCATAGTCAGTAGGATCCATTGGACAGTCCGAAGTATTTTTGCTGGTATGCGTTGTATGATCAAGAGATAGAAGGAGTCAAGCTCAGATAAAGGATGCTCCAATGATCCCTGAGCAACACTTGTAGAAAGAGCAAGGATACTTTGTAGCTGGCTTTCCAAGCCCAATGAGTTGCTGTCACTGATAAAATGAACCACAGTGTTGGTGTTGTAAAAGTGATACACATGACTAGATCATGTAATGACATATCATAAGGTCACTATCAGGTGATCCTACATCATTGGACAGAATGTACTAGAATGATCTTAATAGATCCTTCCATTCCTTTCCATTATATTCTCTTCTATCTATTATTAGGTAGTACACAGCATTATATGACTCATGTGTAGTCACAGTCCTTTCTAGATTAGTTATTATTATACTCTCTTAGTAGTATATAAAGGGCATGTAAATGGCTGTAATAATCATTGGTTTTACCACTGATACTTAGCTCTAAGTCACTCTCAACTCTCTAAAGCTCCTCTCAACTCAACACTCTTAGGTTCAACAACCTATACTTCAATAAGTGAGTAGTGTTGTTTAGTAGAGTACTGCTGTGTAGTGTAGTAACTCTCTAGGAACATGACATATACTTTACAATAGTTGGTGTAGATGAACAGTCCAGAGAACTGGTTGATGAGTATGCCCATGTCATGCTTGCAAGGCCATGAAAGTAGAAGGCAATATTCCCTCCCTATTTTATCCAGCTCGTCACTGAGATACTTGGAGATATCGTTATCGATGGCTCGAGACACCATCAGCTCCTCCTGGTGAGTCACTGCTGATACTGTTGTGGATTCAAAAGCCATGATGAGGTGGGGCTCCAGACAGCTACAGATTAACCAGATGAAAGGAGTGGTACAATCTCAGGTGGACTCAGCAATGATTTTAACAATGGTCTACTGTGCTGCACAACCTGCACATTCATCCAGACCATTGATTTGTCATAAAAGTGATACACATGACTAAATCATGTGATGACATATCACAAGATCACTATCAGGTGATCCTATGTCATGGACAGAATGTATAAGAATGATCTAGTAGTAGATTCTTCCATTCCATTCCTTTCCTTTCTATCTATTATTAGGTAGTGTGCAGCATTATATGACTCATGCATAGTCACAGTCCTTTCTAGAATAGATATTATTATACTCCTTCAGTAGTATATAAAGGATGTATAAATGACTGCAATAATCATTGGTTTTACCACTGATAACTTAGCTCTAAGCCACTCTCAACTCTCCAAAGCTTTCTCAATTCAACACTCCAGGTTCAACGACCTTACACTTCAATAAGTGAGTAGTGTTGTTTAGTAGAGTACTGCTGTGTAGTGTAGTCACTCTATAGGAGCATGACATTATCTTTACAACATGATTATGACAACACATTCAGGAATATCCTCACCCCTAGTGATGAGTTCCTTCAGAGGGGACACAAAGAGGTGGTGGAATTGGTGATGAAGTTCCTTGTTGACAATGGTTGGATCATCATGAATGGAGGATTTGAGTATTTTGGTGTAAGGTTTGCATTTTGATACCCATTGGTAGGAGATAGATGTGAATAAGCACTGGGGATTATCTCTTTGGTTGGGACAGGAAAAGAAGAACACAGCAGCCAGTATCCTCCTATCTGTGAACTCTTCTGTGCAAGATTGGGCAATGGCAGACTTCCCAACTCCTGCAGCTCCCCCCAACCAGAAGATGCAATGACCATGGTTGGGTCCCTCCAAGCCCCATGTCATGATCTGGTCAATCTATTGAACATGTGTTCCTGGGTGGCAATTACAGGGATGCTCAGAAGAGTCATAGGTGGCAGCTGGAATGGATGCCTTAAGAAGGATTTTGAGGCCTACATTGGCCAGTTTAAAATTGAAATGAATATAGTGCAGGTATGCTTACCTTTCTTTTCAGCTTTGGTTTGGTTAAATTGGGAATGGTTCACAACAAAGTTGTGAGCATCCTGAAGTATGTGGGATTCAGTCATGGTTGGCGGAAGCGGTGGGAGAAGAAGCAAGAAAGAGGGGGCACCTTATATAACCCCATAGTCAATCAGTGCATGGTGATATGATTGACACCGGTTTGGGTGGTGTAACAATCTGTTGCTGTGCATACCATATGTATACTGTAACAGATCTCTCTTCTCTTCCCACCATCACTTTCACTCTTCTCCCACAGAAATCAATGGATCAGAGGTGCACTGGAGACTACTGTAGGGATTGTATCTGTCAGAAATATCATCGATCATCCGTCGCTGACAAAGTGATCCGCTATGGCTGTGCTTTAATCGCTAAGATTCAATTCAACGCTCTATTCGCATTTCTTGCTGTCATACCCGCTTGGCTCCCGGTCGCTAGCATAACGACAAGCTATTGTAATGGTATCCGTTCTTCCCTAGTTTCGTCGTATTCATACTTCTTGTCAAATCATTGCACATCTTATCGTGTGTCCCATTCTCTGTCGCACACGTCAAGCAATATGGCCATGAACGGTTTCCCAAGCCCTCCTACATAGTCTGACAATGGTTCTTGTGAGCAGCTCCCTCATCAGCGTGCGAGCATTTGTCGAATATGTCATACAGCTAATGTTCAGCTCTTGTAGAAGCTGTAAAAGGGGCCGAACTATCAGGAGACTGGTGGTGTCTCCGATGGTCCTCATTGACGAACTTCAAGGTGCAATGCACCTGGGCCGGGAGTTGTCCCCTCTCTTTTAATCTAAATTTACCACGAGATATAGCGAGTGCAATTCATGATGCAGGGGTTATTATGGGACCAGTGTGGATGAAGTGAGCCAAGGTTCGGGAGAAGCGGGGGAGGATGGACAAGGTGCCTAGGACATTCCAGATGGCTTTGGAGCTACCTGCCAGTGAGGAGGAACATGCAGCAGAGTCTCAGGTAGTGTTCGGAGCATTTATCAAGATAGAGACGCGTCAGGAGATGGACACGCTTGGATCGCCTACAAGCCGGGTGGTCCTTCACATTGCCCTTGACGAACACTAACATGGCTCAGTTGTCTCTTGAACATGTACTAGTATATCCAACACAGCCATTGGAGTTCACTTGAGGGAGATTTAAGAGATACCTGAACTGAAGGTCCGCGGTTCACAAACTCTCCACTACGCAAACAGACTTTACGTTTATCCAACAACTTCGAGCATTTGACACCTATAGCCGAAGTGCTCCGAGGTATGTATATTCCCGTGCAGCCACAGATAACGACCTAATAGTACATTTTCGATGGGGCTATCCCTCAACTTCAGTCCCCTAGATCAAATACACCGAACTCGAGGCACAACTCCGGGGTTTTGTACAAACTCGCACTATTTTCCACCCCGACGTTTCGCATTCCCCTCTCAATACCCCAAAATTGACGAAGGCAAGAGTCATAATGCCAGATGATTGTAGAAAAGCTCGTGATATCATTCATGTTGATAAGACAAGGTCTAGGACCTGTGTGCTCTCTGCAGGATGAGGCCTAGGAACGAGGTATGTAGATTCAAATTCCAATGAATTACTTACATATGCGCTGATTGCGCCCCCCGGAACCTGTAAATTGTTTGAAGCAACACATAGTACACCTGGTGAAATGGATTGCACAACATCACAGTTGGCAGTGCTCATCTATCTATCCTGGTTCTTGTCATCTAACATCGAATGCATGGTGACTGGTACCTCGTAGGGCTCTGTTCATGTTCCGAGCTTGGGCCGGTAGGTATTCACTTCCCGGTCTACATATATCCATCATGGCCAGTTGAAAACAAATGGTTGCAGCTTGAAAGGCCTTGAGGGAACGTGTAAGCTACGAAACTACAAACGGAAGACATTCACGAATTGGGACGACTCTGGTGGCTTCGGAGCTATCTCCCAAGGGTGAGCTGCAGGTCAGAGCACCGTTTCTTCGCCGGAGTAGTATTGGGGTTGGACAATGGATGGCGCCTGTACTTCGCTGCACGCCTGGCCAAGCGAAGCGGTGACGACGATCCAAGCAGCCCAAATGTCGGACGCTTCGTGGTAAACTTTGCGGGCGGTGTGGCCGGGGCGGACTTGTGGTTGCACGGCTACACAGCTAGTTTTATCTTCATCGGGAAATGAACGGAACAAGTACACTGATATTTCTATTTACGGCTGCCGAAAGCGACAATGCTGGACTAGACGGCGGAAGGTCGGGGATCTCCAGAACTTGAAGCGCTGCTATAAACATAAGTGATCAGATATTATATACGAGCGTGGTCCCCACTGACTAACTAATGTATTGGTACGTACCGTGGGTCTGCGGGGCACCTTATTGGATATCGGTTGTTCGGAAGTTGGGTATTTGGTAGTCAGGTGCTCGGTGGTTGGACATTCGGGGGATAGGCGGTCAGGAGTTTGGCGTCCGCTAGTTTGGTGGTTGGTGGTTGGTCGTTTGTTTGTCGAGTTTTCGGTGAGCGGACGTTCGCGGTATGGCATCGGTATGGATATGTTTGGGATATACCATAAAAAACACTTGTGCTGGCCATGGCCAAGAATATACGAACTGTCCCAATCAGCGTCAGGCGGCATCTGCGCAACCTCCCATGCAAATATGTCCCTGTCTCTGTCCTTACACGACCATATAATCTTGTTGCGGTCCTCTTCGGGTATCTGTGGTTGTACATGAGTGGTGATACGATAAGAAGAATTTTGGGGATAGCTCACATGCGAAAATAGTTTGCCTATGCCACCCGGAACACCGAGATGGCTGTTGACCCAGAACTCGGACATCTTTTTGAAATTGATGCTCGCCAAAGCGGTGAACGCGATAGCATCCCAAGGAAGGGTTGAATAGAGGAAGAAGAATCCTATGACGACATTCTCATATGCGTCTACATCTTTCCCCCCGTTCTCGCTGTCGGCTCGGATAAGAGCGCAGAAGGACTTAGCTGATCAGTGACCGTTAATATAATTATCTCATCAATAGCAAACATGCAACTCACAATAAGGCTCGATATCTGGATCGTTGCAGACTGCCCGCAGCCTCTGTGTCAAGTCTGTCCGTAGGGCGAGCCCAGAATCCTTCCAAATACAAAATTGTCTCGAGCGCTGAGGGTCCTCCATGAAGTCCATGAACGATGCGTGGTAGAAGACGATCATGTTGCCCTCGACCTTCATCACGGAATGGAGAGTACGACAAGCTGCCTGGAACTGGGATTGTGACAAACCCAAGAACTGTCTGTTGGATTTGACATCGGTCCAAGCGCCAGATATAAATGTAGCCAGCAGGATCCATTGGACAGTTCGAAGTATCTTGGCCGGTATCCGTTGCATGATTAAGAGGTAGAACAAGTCGAGCTCCGACAGAGGGTGTTCTGTCGATCCCTTAGCGACACTTGTAGCGAGAGCGACAACAGCTCGCAGCTGGTCTTCCGGGCCTAATGAGTTATGGTCGCCGATGAAGCGAACCACGGTGTTGGCGTAAATGAACAGCCCACCAGACAGGTTGATGAGTGTGCCAATATCGCGCTCGCAAGGCCATGGAATTGGAAGATCATGTTCCATCCCTATCTTGGCCAGCTCATCAGTGAGATACTTGGCGATCTCATTATCGATGGCTCGAGATACCTTCAGCTCCTCCTGATGAGTCACTGTTGACACCTCCGGGGACTTGAAAGTAGCGACGAGGTGGGGTTCAAGACGACTGCAGATTAGCCAGATGACCGGAGTGGTGTTGTCTCGGATAGATGCTGCAACAATTTGGACAATGGTCCGCTGCGCTGCCACGCCTGCGCATTCATCCAGACCATCAATGATGACGACACGTTCAGAAATGCCCTCGCCTTTAGCGGCGAGTTCCTGCAGAGGGGAAACGAAGAGGTGATGGAATTGGTGATGGAGCTCCTTGTTGACAATGGTTGGATCATCGTGAATGGTAGATTTGAGGATTTCGGCGTAAGTTTTGCGTTTCGACGCCCATTGGTAGGAGATAGAGGTAAATAAGCGCTGAGGATTGTCCCTCTGATTGGGACGGGAAAAGAAGAACGCAGCAGCGAGTTTGTTCCGAGAAGCGAACTCTTCTGCACACGATTGGGCAATGGCTGACTTTCCGACTCCTGCAGGTCCTTTCAACCAGAAGATGTGGTGACCGGAGTCAAGGCCCTCTATTCCCCACTTCACAATCTGGTCAATGTATTGGATGCGTGTTCCTGGATGGCAATTGCGAGGGTGCTCAGAAGAGTCATAGGCGGCATCAGGCAGGGACGCTTTAAGAAGAATTTTGAGGCCTACTTCAGTCAGTTCAGAATCAAAATGATTATGATGTAGCCATGTTTACCTTGTTTTTCAGGTTGGGGGTGGTCTATGAATTGCGGTTGATTCATGACAAAGTCATGCGCGCCTGGGAGTATGTGGGGTTCCGCCATGGGTGGTGACGAACTGGTGAGAGAAGGGACGAGATAGAAAGAGATAATGCACTATCCGCCTTTATGAACATATGGTCGACACATGGTTTGGGCGCCAGGCTTCGGCCGGCTTGTTCGGGTGGGAGTTCACGCCCTGATTTCCTTCCCGAGCTTCCTGTACATACACGGCAACCGGAACGATGAATCAAAGCGGTAGCTGTCTGCGTTAAGGCCTCCGGTAGGCCTTCACAGGCTTAGGCACACGCTGAGGGGAAAGTCGGCGCAACACTACGTCTTGGTATTACTTATGCAATTGCTTAGTGGAAATGGATAAAATAGTTGAATAGAGAACCAATATTCAAACTAGTTAACGAGATATTTGTGTTTAAAGTATACGCATAGGTGAAGAATCTGCCAGACTCTGAGGGTGGCCAGCGAGAGTGGAAAGCCACACAGAAATTTGCACACAGACGGTCATCGAGGTTTTGTAGATGTGTTAAACACAGGCAAGCTGCGGCAGTGAAGGGGCATACTGTTGGTGAAGGTGGAGCGTTCCTCGTGTTGCTTTAAGTACTCGAGCTTTGGCCTAGCCCTCCAGCCTGCGCACCTTCATCTCAAGACTCGACAGCGATTCGCGGCCTGCAACAGCACTGGATAATACTGTCAATGCCGCACAACACACAAGAGCTGAAAAAGATACACACTCATAGTCAGCAATGCCGACATCCAGGTCAATAACCGCTGACAGCTTGATGCCTTGTTGTATAGTACGTGCCCGCACAGCCCCGAGCACGCGCATCATTCTCTGACGAAACAAGCTTACTCACCACTCTCGACGTAATTCTTTAGATAAAGGCCAACCTCGCTTTCGCTGTGTGTAGTAATCGCCAGTGCAGATTCGGTCTTGATCCCTCTTGCTCAAGTATACGTTTTTCCATGGCGACAAGTTGACAATCTTGATATCTGCCTGGCCTACGTTCGCAGCGACGACAAGCACATTTGCATGGGCTGCATTCCATACCCACTTGGGCGAGAGTAGCGGAACGACTGGAGAAGCTTATGGCGTATGCAGGCCGCAGGATGATTGTGAGCACAAGAACACATAGAGACGAAGGAGGAGAAGTAGAGGGTGCACACAGGCACACGCATGAGGCGGATGGAGTTGGGTCCATTACGTCATTAGTATTTGAGATCACATGTCCTCGCTCTGATTAGCGCCCCTCTTCCTCTGATAAGATGAACAAGCATGACCCTTCCACTGATGCCCCTCAAAATTTATCATATATACTCCATCCTCTCTCTCACTGTCCACGCTGCATTCCATTTACTACCCGTTTAAACAATTTCCCAAAACGGACTCAATGACCCCACTGTTACTAGCCTACCCGTCGAGATGTAAGGGCTACAAGGCAGTGGAGGATGAGATTTCCCTTGCTACGAGACGCTGCGTTCGCCCCATTCAGACAAATGTAAGTCCAACCCCAGCCAACTCTGCTGCTTGAGCTAATTTGACCACACCGAACACGATAGACTGTTCCGAAGTGTGTTTGAAGACGTTTCGGGAGACTCTGTTTCCGCCATGGCCGCTTCTTCCCCTCCACCATTATCCCAGTCGCTGACCCAACAGACCAACCCGTGCTCCAAGATGAGGTGGACAGTAACTACCCAGATCACCAACCTGCAGCGCCCTCTCAATGATGATCATACACTCGAGGTATGGCGTTCTGATTGTACAAATATTCCATTGCGTCGTAGAATCATCGCATCACACTTCAATGACCATCACATCGTGTTTCAACGACCATCATGCCCCCCGAGGTATCTCTCAAGTGTGAGTTACAGGTTAGAGCACTGTTCACCAGAGTAATATTGGGGCCGAACAATGGATGGCGCCATGCTTCGCTGCCCGCCTGGCCAAACGAAGCAGTGACCTCGCAGACAATGATGTGGGCAGCTCGAATGTCGTACACTCTGTAGTTGCTTTGTGGCCTAGCCGTACACTTTACCCGTGGCGGGAGACACTTGAGGGCTGATTGGGTACTGTTATATGAGAGGTGGAGTCGCAGTTAACTTGCATGGTTTCACAACTAGTTTCATCGTCGAGGGGATTGTCAAGTCACTCATTGAGACATGAACGGAACAAAGTACACTGGAATTCCTATTTATGGCGACCGAGAGGGAGCACACGACAATGCCAGACCAGACGGCGAAGGGTCGGGGATCTCCAGAACTTGAGGGCTATAAACATAAATGACCAGATATTATGTATGAGCGGTGGTCCCTAGTGACTGATCAATGTATTGGTACCATGAATCTGCGGGCCCCCTATTGGATATCGGTTATTCAGGGGTTGGGTATTCGGTAGTCAGGTGCTCAGGTGTCGGGTACTCAGCTATTGGGAGCTCGGTGGTTGGGCAGTCAGTGGATAGGCAGTCAGGGGTTTGGTTGGTGGCCAGTAATTCGGAGGTCAGTGATTGAGCAGTTGGTGGTTGGGCGTTCAATAATTGGGTTTTCGGTGGGTGGGCAGTTGTGGTATGGCATGGGTATGAACACGTTTGGAATATACCACAAAAAAGCTGCAGGTTAGCCGGATGAAGGGAGTGGTGCGATCTCAGATGGACGCTGCAACGATCTGGACAATGGTCTGCTGCGCGGCCACGCCTGCCCATTTGTCTAGACCATCAACGATGATGACACGTTCGGAAATGACCTCGCCTGAGTTCCTGTAGAAGGGGAGCAAGAAGTGGTGGAATTGGTGACGGAGTTCTCTTTTCGACGATGGTTGGATCATCGTGAACGGTAGAGTTGAGGATTTTGGCGTAGGATTCATGCCCTGACGCCCACCTGGTAGGATATAGAGGTGAACAAGCACTGGGGATTGTCCTTTCGATTGGGACGGGGGAAGAAGAATGCAGCAGCGAGTTCGTTCTGAGAAGGCAGAGTAAATGGATGGGGAAGAAACATTCTGAGAACCCCAAAAAATTGCAAGGCAGTTGTCTCTGGTCTCCTGGGGACACTAGTGGAGGCGCTGGTCGGCGTCTACTGGCACAAGAGGTGGCCGAATAGCGACCTCTCGTAAGCATGATACGCTTACAACGTCATGTATACTCTAATACTGTACTCATACATAGATGTACATATAAGTAACTTACCTCTTTACCTTTACCCCTACCATCTTCTGATACCCTCCGGTGATGACAGAGTGTGGGCTGTCCTATGAGTCTTCCGCACACCCGCAATTGCCATTCAGGAACACGTGTTCAATACATTGACCAGATCGTGAAGTAGGGCTTGGAGGGTCCTGACTCCGGTCATCGCATATTCTGGTTGAAAGGATCCACAGGAGTCGGAAAGTCGGCCATTCCCCAATAGTGTGCAGAAGAGTTTGCTCATACAAAAGCCAGCGGCCGTCCCCAACTCTTTCAGATACCAAGACCCACTGGGATACTAATAGTCACACCGTCCACCGTTATCCGAACGCCTGGAGCCAGAATTTTGTCGCTTGTCGCGTGGTCCTGTGTCAGAGGGGAAGACAAAGGGGGTCGGGAAGGCGAAGAATGTGGGGGAGAATGATTGTCGATATAAATAATTTCGAGTTCAATGGCAGAGAACAGGTGGGGGCATATGCATCAATTAAGAGCCTATCAAAGGGCCTACGTACTCTCGGAAAGTATCATGTGCCTGCGCAGCATCATGAGCCCATATTCTAAGATTGACGTACCGTATACAACAGGTTCATCAAGTTTTACCTCGGCCGCGTCGTATTTGGTACCAGTCAGCCACGCTGACACCCCAAACTAGTTGTACCCATTCACGCCCACGCCCACGCCCACGTCCTCCTCTGCTGGCTTATACTCACACCTCCACCACTATTCCCAACACCATTGAATTGATCCCCAACTCCATTCATCGCCCCATTAATATTCACCCCAGTACCATTCACCTCCGCCGTGGTAACTTTTGCGGCCTCCCCTCTGCGCCTGGCGTGCTCTTATCACCCCCCTTTGACCTCGACCGTCTCCTATACTCGTTGGTCGACTTCGAGTGTTCCGCTTCTGGCTTCCTATACTGTATCGAGTTGGCCACCGCCTTAGGCGTTGGTGTTTGTTGTGCTGATACGTTGGTACGACGTTGCTCATAATCTAATTCAAATATATCAATTCTGTAGAGGGGGTGGATAGAAAAGAAGAAAGCTCACAATCTATATCATCCTGTCTCAGTCCTGACCTCTCATCTTGCACAATACTGTCTCGCATCATGAATGACTGTTCGGTAGTTTGGTGGTCAGTGGTTGGACGTTCGGTGGTCGTGTTTTCAGTGGATGGGCGGTCGCGATACGGCGTCAGTCCAAACACCCTTGGAGTATACCAAAAGAAACACTTGTGTTGACCGTGACCAAGAATGAATGATCTGTCCCAATCAGCATTAGGTGGCATCTGCGCAACCTCCCATGCAAACTTGTTCCTGTCCCTGTCCTTGCACAACCACATAATCTTGCTGCGGTCCTCTTCAGGTATCTATTGTTGCACATGAGTGGTGGTGACACATGATAAGAGCTCAGGAGGTAGTGACTCACACGCGAAAACAGTCTGTCTATACTCCCCAGAACACCATAATTGCTGCGGACGCAGAGCTCAGCCATCCTTTTGAAATTGATAGTCGTCAAAGCAGTGAATGCGGCAGCATCCCAAGGAAGGGCTGAATAGAGGAGGAAGAATCCTGAGACGACAGTCTCATACGCTACTACGTCTTGCCTTTTCACTTCATTCTCATTGTCAGCTCGGATAAGAGCATAGAAGCGCCTAGCTGATTGGTGATTGTCAATAAAATATCCCATCAATAGCGAACGTGTAGCTTACAATAAGGCTTGATATCTGGGTCATTGCATACGGCCTCTAGCCTCTGCGTCAGCTCAGTCCGTAAGGCAAGTGCAGAATCCTTCCAAAGGCAAAACTGTCCCGAGCGCTGAGGATCTTGGATGAACTCCATGAATGATGCGTGGTAGAAGACGATATAGTACTCCTCGACCTTCACCACAGAATGGAGAGTGCGGCAAGCTGCATGGAACTGCGACGGCGACACATCCAGGAACTGTCTGCTTCGTGCGATATCCGTGTGAACAATAGCTATAGTTGTAGCCAGAAGGATCCATTGGACAGTCTGAAGTATCTTAGCCGGTATGCGTTGCATGATTAAGAGGTAGAACAAGTCGAGCTCGGATAGGGGGTGTTCCGACGATCCTGTAGCGGCGCTTGTAGCAAGAGCAAGAACCGCTCGTAGCTGGCCTTCCGGGCCCAGTGAATCACGATCGCCAATGAAACGAACTACAGTGTTGGCGTAAATGAACAGTCCAGAGGATAGGTTGACGAGTGTCCCAACATCACGCTCGCGAGGCCATGGAACCGGAATATCATGTTCCATCCCTATCTTGGACAGCTCATCGGTGAGATACTTGGCGATCTCGTTGTCGATGACCCGAGACACCGTCAGCTCCTCTTGATGAGTCACTGCTGATATCTGTGGGGATTTGAAAGTTGCGATGAGGTGGGGTTCGAGGCGGCTGCAGATTAGCCAGACGAAGGGAGTGGTATGGTCCCGGATGGATGCTGC